>VZQC01001938.1:83960-118960 GCA_009823505.1 Rhizomys pruinosus | reverse complement strand
CAAAGGGAAGAATCAGGCACACTCAGACAAAACCTAAGTCCAGCAAAGTAGCTCAAGGCTGGACACCCGGGAGTCACTCATGATCTTCTGGGCTCCAAAGGGTTTCGACAGCTCCCCTTCTCTGACTCTGCTGTCCGTGGCACACACAGCTCATCTTGCAGGCCTCGGCCAACTCCATTCCACACCTGTCGCTGCTCTTGGTGGTTGTCCCATGGTCCTGGCATCTCCAAAAAGCTGGGGTCGCCACTGAAACTGAGGCAGCACCTTCACCAATGGTCTCTTCTGACCTCTCCTGGTGCAAAGCCTCAGCTTCTCTCCATGACCCCTGCAATCCTGGGGTCTTCATGGCAACCGAGGTGCACTTCCACCAATGGTTTTTCCTGACCTCTCACAGTGCTAAGCCTTGGCTGCTCTCTGTGACCCCCTCAAATTTCAACACCAGAACCATATAGGAGACTCTTACACAGTACCAAGTAGTGTTCTGGCTTTAGATGGAGGCTCATGCCCCTTCTGGATCACAGCTTCTGTGTGCTGACCCTGAAGAAATTCTTCCCAGAAGATTTCACCACAGTGATGCTGGTCTCTTGTTACAGCTGATTTTTCAGCCCCAGCTAACCAGCATCAATTGTCCCAGTACAACAAAGATTTCACTTCAGGTTCTGGTCTCTTGTTACTTACAGCTGATTCTTCAGCCCAAGCTGACCAGAACCCACAGATTAAACAGTTCTGATAATCTCTGCTTTCCTTTGAACCTAGAAACTTCACAAGCCAGGACTCTATCTTCTACAACTCTTTCAGCAAAACTGTTCCAAGTTCCACAGCCACGATCTTTAGGCATTCAATGATTTTTCTAGCCCAAAGTTCCAAACGCTTCCACAATCCTTCCTCAAAACACCAAGGTCAGGTCTGTCACAGCAATAGCCCACTCTCTGGTACTAATTTCTGTTCTAGTTTGTCTTCCATTGCTGTGGCAAAACACTCTGACCAACACCAACTTGGGGAGGAAAGGGTTTATTCAGCTTACATCTCCTGGGTCACAGTTCATCACTTAGGGAGCCCAATGCAGGAACTCAGGGCAGGAACCTGTAGGCAGGAGCTGAAGCACAGGCCATGGAGGAATGCTATTCACTGGCTTGCTCCCCTGGCTCATGCCCAGCCTGCCTTCTTATATAGTACACAACAACCTGCCCAGGGTGGCACCACTCATTGTGGGCTGGGCCCTCCCACATTGCCTGACAATCGGACAATACTCCACAGACGTGGCCACAGGCCAATCCAATGGAGCCAATTCCCCAACTGAGGCTCCCTCAACCCAGTTGTGTCAAGTTGACACTAAAGCTATCTAGCACACCTGGAGAGTGGGCTAGGTGAAGTAACTCACTCCCCACCCCCAATTGCAATTGTGGAGCGAGTGTCCAAGTGGGACTACAGTAGTGATTCTGGGGTACAGGCAATAAATGGAACAGCGAACCTGACACAACTCCAGTCCCAGCAACATCAAGCTCCACAAACAACCAAGAGGAACTGGTTGGCAGGAAGCAGAGTGAGCACAGTGCTCAGCAGGGTACCCACCTGGTTGTTTGTTACCTATCCGGCATTTGGAGAACCTTTAAAATGGAAAGGGAAGAGTGAGTTAGACTTCTAATATATAACCAAAATTGAAAGCCTGAAACCTAGACAAGTCAACACTCCATAAACAAGGAGAAAATAATGAAGGCATTTGAAGGAAGCAAGCAAAGCACACCTTCAACACAGTGAAGAAAGATTTGAGATTTACATCAGAATACAAACAGAAAACAAAACCACATGCCAAAAATAAAATGAAAGAACTTGGGAAAAGTGCAGAATAATTCCACACCAAACTCTACCAACCCTATAGAAGATTCTTAAAATGATATCTCCCTGGAAGTAACCCAGGACACAGATCTTAGAAGGTCAATCATAGACATATTCAAAGAATTCAAAGAATATAAGGAACAAATCAGAGAACTAAGGAGAGAGAATGAAAAACTCAGGAAGGACTTAGAGGGAGAGAATAACAAACTCCAGAAAGAACTAGAGGGAGAGAATGGCAAACTCCAGAAGGAAGAGGAAACACTGAAAAAATCCCATGCTGAAATGAAAAAGGAAGCCAGCCAGCAAAGCAAGGAGCTACAGGAAGAGATTGAGAAGCTCCAAAAGGAAGTGGAAATACTAAAGAAATCACAGAATGAAATGAAAAAGGGAATTAAACACTCATTCAATCAAGAGGAAAGGATTGGGAAAAAGTCTCAGAAGCAGAATGGAGGAAGCAGAAAAAAGAATATCAGACCTGGAAGATAACACAGAACAACTAAAAGCTCAAGTAAAGATTATGAAAAATTAAAAAAAATATGCAAGAGTGGAACAATCAGGAAATGTGGGACACTATGAAAAGATCAAACCTCCGCATCATAGGGATAGAGGAAGGAGCAGAATTCCAAGAGAATGGTATTGATCACATCTTCAACAGAATAATAGATGAAAATTTCCCCAACTAAATAAAGACAAATCCATACAAATACAAGAAGCACATAGAACTCCAAACAGACAAGATCAGAAAAGAAACTCCCCACACCATATCATAGTTAAAACGCTAGACACCCAAAACAAAGACAAAATTCTGAAAGCCACAAGAGATAAACAACAAGTTACATATAAGGGGAAACACATCAGAATTACAGCTGCTTTTTCAGTGCAAACTATGCAAACAAGAACAATGTGCCTAACGACTATAGATGCCAACCCAGGCTACTATATCCAACAAAAATGTTGATTACAGTTGAAGGAGAAAGAAAAATCTTCCATGACATAAACAAGATGATAGAATACATGTCCGGAAAAACCAACCCTTCAGAGAATACTTGAAGCAATTCAAAGGACAGAGGAGAGGAGCAACTATCCCCAGGCACCTAGAAAGAGAAATTAATAAAAGCATAACTGCAGAAGTAGAAACCTAGACCAAAAATGCAAATGGATAATAAGGTGAAAGGAAGCAACATGCATCTTTCAATTATAACTTCAAATATTAATGGACTAAACTCTCTAATCAAAAGACATAGACTGGGAGAATGGGTTAGGAAACAGAACTCATGTATATGCTGTCTACAAGAAACCCATCTCACTCTCAAGGATAGGCACCAACTTAAAGTGAAAGGATGGAAATATATTCCAAGCAAATGGTACCAAAAAGAAAGCAGGAGTTGCTATTTTAGTATTAGACAAAATAGACTTCAAAGTAAAAGTAATCAGAAGAGACAAAGAGGGCCATTACATCATTATCAAAGGAACAATTAACCATGAAGATTTCACAGTAATGAATATATATGCATCAAACTCTGGTGCAGCAAACTTTATAAAAACAACTCTCTAAGACCTCAAGGCACAGATTAACCGCAGCACACTCACAGTAGGGGACTTCAATACCCCACTGAGCCCTTTGGACAGGTCAACCAGACAAAGAATAAACAGAGAGACATCTGAACTGAACAATATGATACACCAAATGGACCTCACAGACATCTACCGAATATTCCACCCTAATAACAGGGAATACACTTTCTACTCGGCACCCCATGGAACATTCTCCAAAGTCAATCACATACTCTGACATAGAAAAAAAACCTCAACAAATAAAAACATATTGAAATAATTTCATGCTTTTTATCAGACCACAGTACAATAATGCTCAATATCAACACCAGGATAAACTCTACTATATACAAGAACACATGGAGACTAAATAACACACCACTGAATAATGAAAGGGTCAAGGAAGAAATGAAGAAAGAAATAAAGGCATTCCTGTAACTAAAGAAAATGACAATACAACACGACAAAACCTATGAGATACTTTAAAAACAGTCCTAAGAGGGAATTTTATAGCCCTCAGTGCCTACATTAAAAAAACAGAAAGAGCGCAAATAGACGATCTAACACTGCAGCTAAAAACACTTGAGAGACAACAACAAATGAACCCTAAATGCAATATACAGGAAGAAATAACAAAAATCAGAGCAGAAATCAATGAAATAGAAACAAAGAAAACAATACAACCCCCCAATGAATCCAAAAGTTGGTTCTTTGAAAGAATAAACAAGATAGACAGACCTCTAGCCCAGTTAACTAAAAGAAAGAAAGAGTAACTCCAAATCAATAGAATTTGTGATGAAAGGGGAAAGACAATGAAAAGATCCAGATAATCATACAGGAATACTTCAAAAACCTATACTTTATTAAGTTTGAAAACCCAAGAGAAATGGATGAATATCTGAAATCCTGGGAATCACCAAAGTTTAAGCATGAAGAGATTGGCAGCTTAAACAGACCCATAATATACGAAGAAATTGAAAATGTGATGAGAAACCTCCAAATTAAAAAAAAAGCTCAGGCCCAGATGGTTTCAGGGCAGAATTTTATAAAACATTTAAAGAGGACTTGTAACCATAATGATTAAAACTGTTCAGAAGGATATAAGCAGAGGGAAATCTCCCAAATTCCTTCTACGAAGCCAGCATCACTCTAATACTAAAACCAGGCAAAGATACAAGCAAAAAGGAGACCTATAGACCCATCTCATTAATGAACACAGATGCAGAAATTCTCAACAAAATACTCGCAAATCACATACAGACCCACATCAGAAAGATCACCCATGATGACCAAGTTGGATTCCTACCAGAGATGCAGGGATGGTTCAACACACAAAAATCAATAAATGTCATAAAACACATAAATGGACTGAAAGACAAAAACCACATGATCATGTCAATTGATGCAGAAAAACCCTTTGACAAAATCCAGCATCCCTTCATGCTTAAAGTCCTAGAGGGAATTGGACTGGAGGGAACATTCCTCAATGTAATCAAAGCCATATACAAGAAACCCACAGCCAGCATCATCCTAAATGGAGAAAAGTTAGAAGCACTCCCCTTAAAGGTAGGTATTCAGCAAGGCTGATCCTGTCACCACTCTTCTTAAATATAGCTCTCAAAACACTTGCTAGGGCAATAAGGCAAGAAAAGAAAATTAAAGGAATTCCAACCGGAAAAGAGGAAGTCAAGTTATCCCTTTTTGCAGATGATATGATAATTTACCTAAGGGATGCTAAAAACTTTGCCAGAAAACTTCTACAAATGATTAAGAGTTTCAGTAAAGTGGCAGGGGACAAAATTAACCGAGAAAAGTCAATAGCTTTTTTTTTTTTTTTTTTTTTTTTGAGACAGGATCTCTCTGTAGCCCCAGCCTTTCTGGAACTCACTTTGTAGACCAGGCTAGACTTGAACTCACAGAGATCCACTTGCCTCTGCCTCCTGAGTGCTGGGATTAAAGGCCTGAACCACCACGCCCGGCTAAAGTAGTCTTTCTTTACACCAACAACAAGTAACTGAAGAAGGAATACAAGGAGACCTTCCCACTCACAATAGCCTTAAAAACAGTAAAATACCTAGGAACAAACCTAACCAAAGACACCAAATACAACAAAAATCTCTGAATAAGGAGATTGAAGAAGACATTAGAAAATGGAAAGACCTCCCATGCTCATGGATTGGAAAATTTAAAACTTTTATTTTATGTGTATGAATATACTGTCTGCATGTAGGTAGGTGCACCCGTGTCATGCAACGCTGTGGAGGTCAGAAGAGGGCACCGCATTCCCCTGGGACTGAAGTTAAAGATGGTTCTTAGGCACCATGTGGGTGCTGGGAATCAGTCAGCAGCTGAGCAGGAAATAAGGTTGACAGTTGACAAGTGGGACCTCATTAAACTCAAAAGCTTCTGTACAGAGAAAGAAACATTTAGGGAAATGAAGAGAAAACCCACAGAGTTGGAGGAAACCTTCACTGCTGATACATCTGACAGAGCATTAACTTCCAGAATATATAAACTACTCGAAAAACAAAGAAGTAAGAAAACAAATGACTCACTCAAAAGATGGAGTAAAGAGCTGAACAGAGACTTCTCAAGTGAGGAAATAGAGATGGCTGAGAAACATCTTAAAAGTGTTCAACATTGTTAATAATTAAGGAAATACAAATTAAAACCTCTTTAAGATATCATCTCACTCCTATAAGACTGGCTAGGATCAAGAAAACAAACAATACCAAATGCTGGAGAGGTTGTGGGGAAAGGAGAACATTCATCCACTGCTGGTAGGAATGTAAACTCGTACAACCACTATGGAAAACTATGTGGAGAACCCTTAAAAGACAAAATGAGCTTACCACCTGACCCACTCATACCAATCCTAGGTATCTACCAACAAGACTCACCCTACTACAGAGATACATGTACAGCCATGTTTATTGCAGCTCTCTTCAAATAGCGAAGATCTGCAACCAACCCAAGTGTACCACAGCCAAGGAGTGGATAGAGAAAATATGGTACATCTACACAATGGAGTTCTATGCAGCAGTAAAGAAAGATGGCATCATGAACTTTTCAGGCAAATGGACAGAACAAGAAGATATTATGTTACGTGAAGTAACACAGTCCCAGAAAAACAAATGATGAATGGTATCCCTCATCTGTGGATGCTAGCACCAATTACCTAGTTGTAAGGCAAACTGAGCAATGTTAATATTATATTCCTTGTGATCTGAAAACAACAGTGATCTTATATTGCGAATCCCTTAACAGGTTCTAGAATTAACCTACCATTTATTTTCAGACTTTGGAACTTTGGTATATGGGTGGAGGGTATGTATGCATAGTTTAGAGTAATATAAAATCAAAATGGAAAAATGTGAATCCTGAAATATGATTTGGAAAATACAGTTTGTTTTCAGATGACATAATTTTAGTATGGGTGAGACATATATATGTGTATATATACATATATGTGTATATATGCATACATTGAAGTAAGATAAGTTGGAGGGAACAACAACAACAAAAGAACCAGGACCAAAAAAATCCTGACTGAAACAGTGAAGTTTTCCCCCAAAGAATAATCCTCTGCTTTGAAATAAAACTCTGGAAAGACTCAGAAAAAGATGCAAAATATGTATGGCAGAATCCATGAACTCTGGTGGGGTGGGGGGCATGGAAAGGGAAATGAGTCTAAATTGGATTGACAAATGATGTGTGATATATGAAAAAGTTTAATAAAAATAAAAATATATTAAAAAATAAAAAGAAAAAAAGAAAAAAAGAAAATGTTGAGGTTAACAACCAACCAATCTTTGCTGTTTAAGCCACAGAGATTTGGTGTGTAAGATAGGTTAGACAGATAAAGATGTTGAGGCCTGTGGAATGTTAGAACATCAGCAATAGCAAAATGGCATGCTTGGAGCCTGAAGAATTAGAATATGGGCTCCTCTTCCCAGCCCTGATTTTTGCAGAGACACTTGGTGCTTGATGTGGGAAGACGGGAGATCAGATGGGGCTGTGCAGTCCTGGATGTCCCTGAATGCTATGCTAGTGGGATTGTCTTCATGGGGCAGGCAAGGGCACAGACAGTCAATAGCATTAAAGCGAGCCACTTCCAGCTAATCCATAAATGATACATCATTATCACACCCCTCACCTCAAAGTTCCAGGAATACTGTGGAAGAGGGAAATAGCAAAGTTGTAAGAGCATGAGTGTGGGAAGGACACGAATGAGGCAATGTCTTCCAGACGTGACAGGACTGCTGCACTCCTGAATTCACAACAGCTGTGCTTGCCTGCAGGAGATGGAGCCAGTAAATCCCCAGCGTGGATGAGGGGGAGGCTCATGAGGCCCTGAGCCTAGCTGAGGATCTATTCACAGCTGATGGCTGCTGGGGATGGCAGAGTCAATTTTCTTCAGGGGTCTGTCCCTTGGTAGGTGGACAATGCCCCAGTGGACGGCCTCACACCCATATGAATATGGGCAGCCCTGACTGGACTCTGATTAAAAAAGGAAGGCTGGGTGTGGTGGCCCACTCCTTTAATCCTAGCACTCGGGAGGCAGAGGCAGGCAGATCTTTGTGAGTTCAAGGCCAGCCTGGACTACAGAGTGAGTTCCAGGACAGCTGGGGCTACAGGGAGACCCCCCTGTCTTGAAAAGACCGTCCCCCCCACCCAAAAAAAAGAAGGCATGAAGTTGGTAGGGGAATCTGGAAGAGGTCTGAGAAGAGTTGGAGAGAGGAAGGGACTAATTATGATTAAAAAACCCAAAACATTGTGGGCTGGATAGATTGTTCAGTGGTTAAGAACACTTGCTATTCTTCCAGAAGACTGCCTAGTTGGCTTCTAGCACCCACATGGTGGCTAACAATTGTCTGTAACTCCAGTTTGAGGAGATCTGACGCCCTCTTCTGGCCTCTGTGGACACCTCACAACCTGGGTGCACTTACAGACATGCAGACAGTATACTCATACACAAAAATAAAAATAATAAATAAAATATTAAAAAGCCATTGGATACACTTATGAAATTCTCAAAGAATAAGTAAATAAAATTTGTATCAAGAAATCACACACAAGCAAAGAGAGCTACTCCATCTAGACTGTGGTGCCTCAGAGTCTGAAAGGTGGGCTGCTGTCAGCTGGAAACAGACAGGCTAGGGGGGGTGTGGTGCAGGGTGGGGGAAGACAAGAAGCTGAAAGCTGCAGAAATGCTGGGGGAGGGGGGATGGGAGAAAGGGCAGGAAGGGGAGGGCTGGAAATTGCAGCTGATTCCAGGGCTTAGGCGGATGTAGAGATGATGAGTTAGGGACTGAAGATGAGTCCATGTTTATTAAGGTAGAACATTCCACAACTTCTGAGCTTCCCTGAGGACAAACGCTGGGCTTTAAGCAGCTCTGCCCCATGTTGTCAGACCTGAGTGGGCAGCATGACCACCATGTCGCTTTTCTTAGCCATATTCTCCCTTCCCTGGCTTTCTTGGCACGACGTCAGCACATCAGTTCTTTCTGTCTTCCTCAGTTCTGCTTCATGAGCTCATCTGGATGAGCTTCCTAACATCTGTCAAATATTCCAAATACCACACTCTTGGATGGCATCCGAATGCTCTTCCAGGTGGCCTGGAGAGTTGAAGGTAGGCTGTGATGGGCAAATGGCAACGACGGGACTGGCAGCTGGAGACCCAGGCCACCTCGAGGCTTATCAGACACAGTTGGAGAAATACTTGCACCTGAATGTATCTGAAATTTGACTTTCATATGTGTGCTGGATATGTTATGGGATGCATATTATCATTCACCTTTAATTCAGATTTGATTGTGCATTGTATTTTACCTGGCGGGCTCCTGAGTTCTGCTGGTCAGGTTTGGATAGACAAAGGACCTTTTGCTAAAATGCTTAAGGAAAGGGGAGCCACAGATCCCAATCAGGCCCTGGCTTTCTTACCAGCAGATCCTTGTCACATCCTTTCATTCATAAAATCCACCAAGAGGCTGTGGGGATGGGGAAGGGCAGCCAGACCTCATCCATCACACTACCACCAATGAGGCTCACTCCCAGCTTGCTGTGGTTTCAGAATATTAATGATTATTACAGACCTAATGAAGATTTGTGATGTTGCCAACGGGAGGAGGCTCCCAGCCTATTGTGTCAGGCAGATGGGAGAGGTGCCCTCAGGAGCAGCTTAAGAGAAAGGATACTGGGGACTGGCAGGGCTGGGAGGGATGAGGGGAGGGGATCGGGAAGGCAGAAGCTGAAAGAGGCCAGGCTGAGCTGAGGGAGTAGGTGGAGAAGCCTGCACGGAGGCTCTGAGGAAGGACAGAGGGACGTCAGCGTTAGAAGTTATCTGCTTTCTTGGTCTGCTGGAATAAACTCTCAGCGCTTTGTTGTTCAACAGGTGGTCCTCACAGTTCTACAGGCTGAAGCCAGTTTTAGCCAGCAGGCATTACAATCCAGATACAGGCATGGTTGTGCTTTCCCCAGAGCCAGCGGGGAGAATCCTTCTCTATCTCCCAGTTGCTGGTGACCCCAAGGCTTCCTTACCCTTTGGCTCCCTGAGTTCCATTTCTGCCTCTGTTGTCTCCTTATCTCCTCGCATTTCTCAAAATTCTCTCTGCTTCTTGAGGCTGGAGAGTTGGCTGAGTAGAAGTTGCTCACCTTGCAAGAGTGGCCCCCTAATGTGGCTCTGTAGCACACACACATAAAACCTCCCTGCCCAGTGGCATATGCCAGTGATTCCAGAACTGGGGAGGCAGAAACAGGAGGATCTCTGCAGCTCATTGGCTAGACAGTCTAGCTCAGTTGGTGAATTCCAGGTTCAAGAGGCACCCTGTTTCAAAAATTAAGTCAAACAGGCCGATGAGATGATTCAACAGATAAAGGTGCCTGCCACTGAACCTGATGACTTGAGTTTAATCCACTGGACCCACCTGATAGGAGAGAACTGACTCCCATAAGCTGTTCACTTACCTCCACATGATAGGAGAGAACTGACTCCCATAAGCTGTCCACTGACCTCCACGTGATAGGAGAGAACTGACTCCCATAAGCTGTCCACTGACCTCCACACAATAGGAGAGAATGGACTCCCATAAGCTGTCCACTGACCTCCACATGATAGGAGAGAACGGACTCCCATAAGATGTCCACTGACCTCCACATGATAGGAGAGAACGGACTCCCATAAGATGTCCACTGACCTCCACACAATAGGAGAGAACGGACTCCCATAAACTGTCCACTGACCTCCACATGATAGGAGAGAACTGATTTCCATAAGCTGTCCACTGACCTCCACATGATAGGGGAGAACTGATTTCCATAAGCTGTCCACTGACCTCCACATACACACCATGATCACCCTCCCACTTTAAAAAAGATAATAATTTAAAAATAAGGTGGAGAATAACTGAGGAAGATACCTGATGTTGACCTCTGGCTTGTACAAAAATGAGCAAACATGCATGCACATTTGCATACACAGGCACACACACACAGGCACACACACAGGTACACACAGACACACAGACACACAGGCACACAGGCACACAAACAGACATACACACAGACACACACATAGACTCACACAGGCACACATAGGCACACACACACAGGCACACACAGACACATAGACACACAGACACACACAGACACACAGGCACACACACAGACACACACATAGACTCATACAGGCACACACAGACACACACACACACCACACACCCCACCATGGTAACACAAAACGAATTCCCTCCTTGGGATCCTGAACATATATCCATCTTTTGCCATGTAAGACAATGTTTACTCTGTTGCCATACATGGTGTTATTTGTGGGTCTGAAGACTAGGATGGGGATGTTTCTTCTGGAGACACCATTCAGCCCATTGTCATGTGAGGAGATGAACATGCAAGGCAGGGAAGGACCCTTCCAGGACTCATGTGGAACCTTGGGCCATACTGGTATCTTGACTTACCTTGAAGCAAAGCAGGGCAGTTCCACACCTCCGTGAGGTGCAGTGCCCTGGGAGAGGAGTCTTTTACCTGTCTCCAACTTCTACTGGCTGTGCTCCTCTTCAGACTGCCACCTCAGTTACAAATGAAGGCTTGGGCATTCAGGCTCTCAGGGTCCTTTGGACCTAGAGGTTGGCTTGTGACACCCAATCATATTTTGTGTGAGGGAAACAGGTTTCTGGAAATGCAGCCCCAGGTCTGTCCAGCAGAATCTGCTCAGTGATCCCAGCCTGGACTGTGGTCCATGGTGAGCTATTCTGATCTGAAATCATTGTTCAGCCTGGGACTGGCTGTATGGTGGGAATGAGCTTCCCTTAAGCCATGCCCTGGCTTAAGCAGCACAACACACACTCATGTCGACGGAGAAGTGAGGGAGGTGAGATAGACTCTCCTGAGCTCAGGCAGGTCGTGGCTACGTGAAGCTCCTCTGATGTCATCTTGCTTACTCTGCAACTCAGCTTCCTGGCTGTCTGTTATTCCCTGGTTGGGCTGCCCCTGGCTCAGGGCTTGTGCACAGAGAATCCTTCTTTGGAACACACACACACACACACACACACACACACACACACACTCCTATTTCTACTGCATCCCTACAGCCAGGTCACCTTGGAGAACACTTTGCTGTCTTTTCTGCAAATCTTAGTTCCTTTCCTGCTTCTGTTTTCTTTCTGAAACAAACCTGCTGTGATTTAAATATAAAGTTTCTCCAGCAGGTCATGTGTTCAAATCCTTAGTCCCCAGCTCCTGGCACTGTTTTAGGGGTTATGAGGTGTTTAGGAGGCAAGGGTCTAGCTAGGCAAAGTGGGCCGCCGAGAGTTATAGCCTTCCCCTACTTCCAGCTTAAGTTCTTTCTGCTTCCTGGTCTGTTGAGAATAAGGAGTCCTGGCCACATGCTCCAGAAACCAAGAAGCCCTTCACAATGGTCCATTCCTTCTCAAACCACAAACCTAGAAAATCCTTCCTCAGGTATTTTGTCCCAGGAGTGAGAGAAGCAACTACTACAGTACCCATATTATATACCCATAAAGTGAATCCTTTGCCCCCCTCCCAGGACACTAACACTGATTTCCCTGTCCCTTGATCCACCCATATCTCAGCAGTTGGGGCTGCACAATATTACGAAGTGTAAGGTTCTCCACCTGGGCCCACAGGAGCAATTTACCATTTCAATGCACATATGAGCCATGCATTCTTGTGAAAGGCTATTTAATAATGTCCATCAATCAAAAATATTAGAAGGAAGATCTGTGGTTGGGCTCAGCAGTGCTCAGTGCTTTATGCGGAGGGAGTAAGCAGGAATCTCTTCTTCCTCTGCCGTCACCTTTCTGTTAGATTTTCTCACTCCAGGTGCTCCAATCCAAGAGAGAAAACTTCCTCTCCTCCATCTGACATTTTCAAATGTGTTGCTTCATCCCCAATGGAGCGATGCCACAGGGATGGAACCACTCTCAGCTGCAACCCGAAAGAAGTTGCTCCCGTGATCTATTTGTGTCACAACGAATGTATTCAACTTAATAGCTTCGAGGTTTTCACAGGCACACCTGCGGTGAAGAGCGCAGTATGGAGCTCTAGTCTGAAATTTCCTTCCAATAAAAAGAATTTTGGCAGCTTGGGATCAATATCTTCCTCCCATATGTTTTGTATTCTCTGTAAATGATAATTGAAGACACTCTTTTTCACAGTGCTGCTCAGTGTGAACATGTTCAGAAATTCTAAAAAGGTAATTTGAACAGGAAGGAAAGTAACATTTGGTGAGCATCTACTACGTGCCCAGGCTGGGCTGTACACCTTTGCATGTATTATCACATTCAGTCTGCACAGCAGCAGCCCCATGAGGAAGACATTTCTGAGCTCACTCTTGCAGAACAGGGGATGGAGGCTCAGAAGGGTCAAAGTTATTAGGAATGTGATCAGGATCTAAAGCCAGCGTCCTCTGACAGAAGCTTGCTCTCATCACCTATGTCTACTTCTCCATCCCTCCTATCCCCAAGCCTCTTCTCATTGAGAATATGGGCTGACTCAGCGTAGAAACTTGAAATCCAGACACTAGACTTTGAAAGCATTCTCGTGGCCCCAGCTTACCTTTGGATCGCATCCATTTGATCCCTAGCTATGCTGCTTCAGCATCTTCATTTCCTTGTGTGTGAACAGAAGCAAAGTTGGACAGAGACGTTCATGACCCTGGGCTGAAGGAGACTTTGGTTCTATTCTAGGAAATGCATGTCTTCCTCCAAGACAGGAGAGGGGAAGCAGCCCTGGCCGAGGGGAGATGGAGTTTTTCCATTGCCTCTCCGACAGCGCTCTCGGCCGTCTGCCCAGCCCAGCCCAGCTCCTGGTCTGCTCTGTGTTCCACAGTGTGCTTCTCTCAGGAGGAGATTTGGCTGTATCTCTCACTCACTGTTAATCTTCATTTTCATTTGCTGCTATAAAGCTACATCTTGAAGCATTCAAGGAGTGGAGGGGGAGTTCATCCTGTTGCAGGCAGCATGCTTCATGGATGGCTATCTTTTCAACCTGGCCAACTTGGATGTCAAATAATATATTCTGTGGGGAAATGGCCTTGGGAGTTTTCCATGCTTTTGACCATGTGCCCCTCCCTGTCTCCAAATTTGTCCAAAGCAGCAATAACCTATTGTGTATCCATGACCAAGATGACAGGAATGTCTTTTGTGGCCCAGAGGGCAGAATGATTGTTTAACCTCATGGTACTGTCAGTTGCCATGGTCCCCACACAACATTCACTCTGCCCAGCCACCGACTGATGGCCTCTTCCTTTCTGCCCATCCCAGCAAGCTTAATGACAACTTACTTGGTGCCCATGCTTGGCATTTAGGGAAAGCCTCCTTAGTCCTAGGACCCTGAGTGAGATCTTATTGCTAGTACATAGCGGCCCACCAATTTCTTATGGGCTCCAGCAATTTGAAAGTTGCAAAATAATAAGCATTCCTCAGGTAATGGAGAGCTCTTGTCCTTGGGGAAAAAGAATTGTGATGTAATGGGTACCCTAATTTTAACTTCCAAGGATATAACTTTCACAGAGCCAGAAAAGGGAGACTAACATTTTCAGCTTCCTACTATTAAGTGCCTGTGCTCATAGCCTTTGCTGTCTACTTTATTGGTGTTATTTCATTTTAATTTCTGACAACTATTTCTTTATTTTATAGTAACAGAAATGCAGGTTCAAGGAATCTAACAGAAACTAATTTGAGACTAGAGGGTCCAAGTATCCCTAACTTCAAACTTTCTGCTTATTATAAACCTCTGTTTTCTCCCTTCTCCAGTTTTGTGTAATAAGTAATCCTTACTTATTACAGAAAATTAAACTTGTTTTTTTTTTGATGGTGATTGATTGCAATAAATTAGAACAGACCATTAGGCTTTATAACATCTTGCTTGTCAATGTTTTTTTGGCTACCTGATGTTTTACAGGTCCTCTGCATAAGGAATAAGATTTTATCACTCTTCTCAAATAGCCCAGTATGTTCCTCAGATCCATGCATGGACACTTGTAGCTCTGTAAACAGAGAAATGTATACAGTGTTATGTGATTACAAAGAAGTGCTTAATTCTGGCTCTGAAAAGCAGAGATAACAATGATGGTGTCTTACTAGATTTTGAAGAAAGACTAAATTTTCTAAGCCAAGAAACAGTGGAAGAGATATTTACCATAAATATGATCAACTTGAAATTTCATATAGGTTTATATATGGCATGTCCAAGCAACATTCAAAGGTCTATGGTATGTTTGTCAATGGGATAGGTATTGAGAATACATTTCCATGGTCCACATCCTGACATATAGCTGTGTTATATTTTTTAACTCACTAAGTGATCTCTGTCAATTGAGGCAAACTCATTGACCACATTTAAAAGGCTAATGGAAACCCTATACTGTCTAATGTATTAAATTAGAAAGACATAGCCATTACCCTAGTCAAAATACTTGCAGTGGGCCAAGTGGTACTCCTTTTTTCTTGTGGATGAGTTCCATGGGAAAGTAAATTATAATCTGAAAGTTCCAGTGTGAAAATACACTGAGGGTGATTAGGTTGTTATATAACTTAAGTGTCCCATGGCCTTGGGCCATTGTGGCTTCTTTCATCCATTTTCGTAGTAGAGATAAATTTGCAGGCGACTGGAGGGGTTGAGTCTTTGGCTTCATCCCCTTCTTCCCTGGCCATTGTTGATGCAGGCACTTCTCTCTCTCCCCCTTTTCTCTGCTTCCAGGAATAACCACACTCCCTGTTTTTTCAATATTAACTGTCATCATTCCACATCTGATCTGAAGCCTGTGTTGCTATTACTAACCTCTGCTATTAACTTGACTTCCCTAATTTCCAAGTTGTTGGCAGACCCTATGGCTGCTGGCATGCAAAGGTAGTGCTCAGTGTTGGAGGGTTAAGGGTCGACTGCACAAGACCACATGTAACAACCCTGGAAGGGATGGCTGCTTAGTTAGAGTTCTGCTTCCTCCTCCTCCTCCTCCTCCTCCTCCTCCTCCTCCTCCTCCCCCTCCTCCTTTTCCTCTTCCTCCTCTACCTTTTCCTCTTCTTCCTCCTCCTCTTCCTCCTTCCCTTCTTCCTCCCTTTAAACAGCTGGCACAGAATTCACTATGTAGACCAGACTGTCTTCTACCTTACAGAGATCCACCTACCTCTGCCTCTCAACTGCTTGAATTAAAGGCATGCATGCACCACCACACCTGGATCCACTTTTTTCGGAACCTTACCCAGATCTTTTTTTACTGCCTTTAGAAAACAAGTAATTAAACTACTATCTGCTCATCCCCCAAACCATGGATCAGGGAAAGTGTTTTACTTATTTAAAGAAAAAAAGACTTTACTAATTATGGGCACTGCCTCCATACTGGTCACTTTGCTTGCATCCGATGGAACTTTGAAGCTGGGCAGCACCTTCCTCAGTCCTACTGACTGCCTCTCACTGGAGACACTCAGCATTGGCAAGAGAATATAGCTATGATGTCACAGCTCAAAGAGACTTTGACATTTGCTTTGATATCTGCGGTAATTTTAAGACAGTTTTCATGTTGTCAGAGTTTAGTGTCCGAAGTGAGTTTTAGCTTCAGCTTATGGTAGATACCAAGAATGATGGCATTCCATTCAAAGCACTTGGTACCAGTCATGATAGAAAATCAACTTTTCTTTGCATCCAAGACTTTGCATTTATCATTGAAAGAAATATATAATGATTTCCTCATTCTAAAGGATTTGTTTTTAATCGTGTGTGTGTGTGTGTGTGTGTGTGTGTGTGTGTGTGTATGCATATGTCCAGAGAGAGTTCAGAAGAGAGCTTTAGCTCTTCTAGAGCTATATGTGGGGTGGTTGTGAGCTGCCCAACATGGGTGCTGGGAACAAGACTCCTATCTTCTGCATGAGTAACAACATGGGTTTAATTCCTATTACTGCCTAAATAAAACAATAAATAAATAAGAACTAGGGCTTAGACACATGGACCATGGAGGGTCCAGATGAGAGCACTGGAAGAAGCTCTCTACAAACCAAGAAGAGAAGCTTCAGGAGAAACCAACCCAGAGGATACCTTAATCTTGGCTTCCATTTCCAGAACTGTAAAAAAATGTTCATACTGTTTAAGCCACCTAGTTTGCAATATTTCTTTATGACAGCCCTATCAAAGCCACACAGGCCATATAGTCATTACAGTCAATTCTGTAATTCAATGAGAGAAAAGGTAATTATTCCATTTTATGGTTATTAAGAAGATAAAGCTTGGGGCTGGAAAGATGGCTCAAGGGTTAAGAACACTGGGTACGCTTGAAGAGGACCCATATTTAATTACCAGCAGCCACATGATAGCTGACAACTGTATCTTCAGTTCCAGGGGATCTGATGCCCTCTTCTGACTCTGAGGGCATTGCATGACATGGGTACATTTACACACATGCAGGTAATACACTCATACACACAAAACAAAAATAACATTAATAAAAGAGAAGATAAAGCTTGAATGTTTGACTGATTTTGTTTTTGAAAGTTGCTATTATTTAGATTCAACCTTCTGTTTTTACTTCTCTGATTTTTGTGTATGCATGTGTGCACACACAAAGCACATGTGTGTGTGTGTGTGTGTGTGTGTATGTGTGTGTATTCCTGATAAACAAAATAAGGTCTTACACATGTTAGATAATTGTGCTTCCACTGAGTTCTGCTCCCTATACTCCATTTCTAATATCTGAAAATATAACACCACATGATCTCAAGTTACTTCTAAATAGCCTAAGAAATATTTGGTTTTGAACAGTATAAAGTATGCTTAATTTTAGTAAGAGTATCTTCCTTTTCTTATAATAAAAATTATACAGTTATATTAAGTGAAGAAATTAATGGGAATGAAAGTCTTCCTTAGATTCCTGCAGTTTCCTCTTCACATTGTCGTCTCTAATGTAGACTTCATGCCCCCCTGCTTTGAAGGTTTGCTTTGAGACACTATCTGGAGCCAAACCATCTGAAGTTGGCTCTCTTCCACCAAAAGGAGCCGAGGGATGTTGGAGTCTCCTCTTCAGCAATAGTCTTGACCTCACCTTCTGTCTCCATGAGCACTTTGAAACATCCACCCTGGCAAGGATCTCTTTTCTAATCCTGAGTTTTATATGTCTTGGTTCCAGCACTTAAGCACAGATACATCCGTAAGTTTTTTTACTGAAAACTCCTTGTTGACATCTCATTTCTGAGCTCCAGTTATCATCCCAAAGAAGGGAAGCAGCAGTAAAAGCTAGGGGCGCCTTGCCTGTGTTTGCCAATAGACTTGAAGATCGTTGTGACACTGATGACGCTGTAGTTGAGGAACCAACTTTCTCAGTAATTTGCTTTACTGGATAACCAGACAAACAATTACTGCTTTATGCTTTACATTTTATAATGTAAGTGCAGTGAAGGTCATAACCAAATGGATATTATATTGAACAGAAGAGAATTCTTATGTATTTGATGTTCGAGCACTTAACTTCAAGTCCCTATCAGAAACAAGAAACAGATTATTTAGAAAGTGTTGGAGGTCAGAATAGGTATATACCAAGTAAGGGTGTTTCCACATTGTCTAGAATGTTATCTGTGGTTTTTCCTTTTACCTTAAGAGGTGGGTACTCTCTCAGCTCTCTTCTAAACTACAAACATAGCAAATAAGGCAAAACTATAGAGCTTGGCTATTTGGATTGCAGGGACTTTTGAGCTTGAAGATGCTTTGTAAATTTGATTGAAGGTGTGGCTGATGTACAGAGGAGTGAAGGTGATTGTCAGCACCCAGGTCTGTCATTGATCATGTCATCCAAACTTTGAGCCCTGATGGAAAAACATCTGCCTCACAAGTTTTTGTGTGTATATCCAGTGAGATAATGGGTGTGAATAGAGTCTTAAAGCCATAACTGGGCTCTGCAGATGTTAGTCATTCGTTTAAAACTGCATCTGCGACCTAGTTTTGACTGTGGTTTACTTTTGGAAAGACGAGCATTTATAAATGCCTCTTGGCTCATCTGGAGTAAGTCTAATCCACTGATTTAATATTCATGATCACATTAAAGGTAAGTGCCCTGCTGCCAAAGTAGACCATCTCCCAGGGCTGTTCTTACCTTCTAAACTCTTACTTGCTAATGAATGATGAGAGGCATTTCCATCGGCATACTAAAATTTGAAAGTCGGTTTAAATAAAACCCACACTCTTGATGAGCATCACCTCCAGAGTTTCTCCCTGTGTTCAGCTCAGGGAAGGAAATCCTTTTTGGAACTTTTCCATGCTCAGTATCTCCATTCTGTAAAGAACTGGCTTTTCTCACTTATGCATTGTCTCTCAGACAATTTTTAATAGTCTGATACATGTATTTTTTCTGATATATGTATTTTTCCCCAAGGTCATTTTATATATAAGATTCTGTTTTTGAAAATTACCTTGTGACTCTATGGAAGAGATTCATCATTTTGAAAGGAAAGAAGCCACCGTTGGTTCATAATTCACACTGGATGGAATTCTTTTTTAAAAAAAACATTATTTTTATGTTATGTATATGAGCCTCATGTTGTAAAATGCTTACAAGTCAGAATCATCCCTTGGAACTGGAATAACAGATGGTTGTTAGGCACTATGTGGGTGCTGGGAACTGAACCAGCCATCTCTCCTGAGCCCTGGATGGAATTCTTTAAGAGGACTTCAACTTTTCATCCCAAACTGTTCATTCTACTATCTTATCAGGTGACCACTGAGCTGGTTTCCTGGTTCTGTGATGTTCTATTGGAATTTAGAGAAAAGAATTCAGTTAAACCTCCTTCAAATCCATCCAAGCTGCTTTGGGCACTTGTGTACAGGTTAATTAAGACACTTTCCATTTACAACCCAATCCACTCCCTGTTCATTTCTGATATCTCACATTGGATCAGTCACACGTCTTTTCTCTTATCTCATGACCTTTGGTGGAGAGGCACTAAGCCACGTTTCTGCAGAGTGGTTCCATGTACAAGAATAAATCATGCTGGGTGTGGTGGTACACGCCTTTAATCCTAGCACTTGGGAGGCAGAGGCAGGCAGATCTTTGTGAGTTCAAGGCCAGCCTGGTCTACAGAGTGAGTTCCAGGACAGCTGGGGCTACAGGGAGGCCCTGTCTCGAAAAGACCAAAAAAACAAAAAAAAAAAGAATAAATCATATGGCACAGAAGAAAGGACCCTGGGATGGTTCAGGAGCCAAGGACCCCACTGTGCTGAAAATTCCAGATAACTCCAAAGTGGAGCCCTTGTTTCAGCCATTCAGCTAGTCTTCAGAGAGGAAGATTCTAGGTCTGTTCCCACTTGATTTCTCCAAGTCCTATTTCAGAAGTGTGTGATACACAGATTCAATGTAATCTTCATCAAAATTTCAAGATTATATATAGGCATATATATTTATATATATTAGGAAATTTCCATATATATGAAAAACTTTGGTCAATTATTCATCAAATAGAAGATTTGAAGAATCTATGAAGAATTCAAAAGAGTAAACAAAAATACGATAATACAATCAACAAATAAAGTAACAAATTTAATAAATATTTCTAGAAGAAATACATAAATTAATACCCAAAAAAACTATTTGAACAAAAAAACTGTTCACTATCTGTAGCAGCCAAAGAAATGCAAACAAAGTTACTTTGATATTACATCTCATTCCATTCAGAATAGCTATTGTGGGGGTTTGAATGAGTGTCCCCCATAGGCTCTAAGGTATTCACGACTTTGTCCTAGTTGTGTGGCACTGTTTTTGGAGGTCTTAGAAGGTGTGGCCTGCTGGGGGAGGTATGCAGGTATGTCCTCTGGGGGCAGGCTTAGTGAGTTTAACAAGCCTCGTGGTCTCCAAGCCGCTCTTGCTTCCTGTGCTCATTCGAGATGTGCCCCTTGGTTTGCTGCTCCAGTCCAGCCGCCATGCCTCCCGCCACCAATGGACTCTAATTCCTTTGAACCGTCAATCGTAAGCTCAAATAACCTCTTCCTTTATATAAGTTCCTTTGGTCAGGTGTTTTATCACAGCAACAGAAAAGTGACTAATACAGCTATCAAGAAAAAAACAGCAAATGTTGGAGAGAATGTGGAGAGAACACGGGTCCTTGTTTACTTGCTGGTAGATGAACCTGTGTAGCCATGTGGAAATATATTATATATATATATCTATATATATATATATATATATATATATATGCAGGTTTTCATAAAAAAAAAAAAACTATTTGGGGTTGGAGAGATGGCTCAAAAGTTATGAGTACTGAATGCTCTTCCAGAGAACCTGGTTCAGTTTCAGAACCCACAGGGTTGCCAGCTCACAACAATCTGTAACTCCAGTTCTAGGGGATCTGATGCCCTCTTCTGACCTCTGTAGGGTGTACACGGCATGAGTGTACTTGGATGTACTTAGGCAAGACACAAGACAATCATACACAAAATATAAAAATAATAAAATAATAAAAATAATAAAGAAAATATTAAAAAATATAACTACCATGTGATCCAGCTATGCTATTCCTGGATACATACCTGAAATACTCTCATTCAACATATTTGCACATCCATGTTTATTGCTGCCTTATTCATAATAGTTAAGAAATGAACCACCTGAGATGTTAACAAATGAACAAAAAAATCTGGTAAATGTACACTGAAGAATTTTATTCACTTGTAAAGAAAATGGATGAAATCAGAGATAATTATAGGAGTGAATTAAGTCAGTCTTAGACAAATATAACATGTTTTCATTTGTGGAATCTAGACTTAAATTTGTATAATATACCTTTGTTAAGTATTTGTTGGGTATGGTTGTGTGGGTTTACTTGGGGGTCCTCTTTTATTTTTTCTGTTTTTATTTTTTTAATTTATTGTTTTAATATTTTTTTTTGTACGGCATTATTTACATTTATTGAATTCTAGGACTGTGTCCCCCTCCCAACCCCCCCCCCACCAGATTCACCCTTTCAGCAGTTTTTTTGATGCAGCCTTTTTTGTTGTGGTGTTTGTTGGGTTCTTTCCAATATGCACCACTCCCAAAAGAGAATGTTTACAACTAGGTATTGGTGTAGCATCCACAGATGGGGCTACCATTTCAATCGCTTGTTTTTCTGGACTGGTTATACCGGGTCAAGGTGGTAAAGCTCATTTTGTAGTCTTATGTGGTTCTCCACATGCTTTCCATAGTGGTTGGCTACAAGTTTTACATTCCCACCAGCAATGGATGAGTGTTCCCTTCCCTACAACTTCTCCACGCACTTTGGTTATCATTTGTTTTCTGATCCTCGCCAGCTTATCAGAGTGAGATGATTCTTAAATGGTTTTAATTGCCTTTCTCCTAATTATTGCCAAAATTTGAACACTTAAATTTTATTTTCTAATTTTATTTATTTTGATTATGTGTATGAGGTGTACTGTCTGCATGTAGGTTCTTAATGCACCGTGCCAGAAGTAGCTACGGGCGATCGTTGCAATGCCACGTGGAGGTCAGGAAGAGGGTCATTGATCTCCTGGAAACTGGGAAGTCCCTGGAATCGGCGTGAAGTTAACGATGGTTCCTTAGCCACCATGTGAGTTGCTGAGGGATCGAATACCCAGGGTCCTCTGCCTCGAAGAGCAGTTTGGTCGCTCTTAAACTGCTAAGAGCTACCCTCTCTAGCCCTGTGGACATCATTGACCGCTTTTTTTAAGATGTTTTTTAGCCATCTCTAATTCCTCACTTGTTGAAGTCTCTTTCATGCTCTTTTCTCCATCTTTGAGTGATTCATTTGTTTTCTTATTCCTTTTTTTTCTGAGTAGTAGTTGTATATACTCCTGGAAATTCCCAATGCTTTGTCCCATGTTTCTGCCGATGGAAGATTCCTCCCACTCTGTGGGTTTTCTCTTCACTTCCTTGATTTTTTTTTTTTTGATGTACAGAAGCTTTTGAGTTTAATGAGGTCTCCTTTGTCAATTATCTTCCTTAATTCTTGATCGGCTGCTGTCTGATTTAGGAAGTCTTTTCCTATGCCTATGTCTTGTAGTCTGCTGCCAACTTTTTCTTCTATCACCTTCAGAGTTCGGGGTTTCAAGTTGAGGTCTTTAATTCACCTGGAGTTGACTTTTGTACAGGGTGACAGGTAGGAGTTTAATTTCATTCTTCTACAAGTGGTGATCCAGTTTTGCCAACACCACTTGCTGAAGATGCTGTCTTTCCTCCATTGTGTCTTCTTGGCTCCCTTGTCAAATATGAGGTGGTTGAAATTGTATTTGCTCAAGTTTGGATCTTCAGTTTTGTTCCATTGGTCAACAGGTCTGTTTTTGTACCAGTACCAGGCTGTTTTTATGACTATAGCCCTGCAGTATAGTTTGAAGTCTGGTATAGAGATCCCCCCTGTATTGGTCTTTTCACTCAGGGTTGCTTTGACTATTCCGGGTCTTTTGTTTTTCTAAATGAAATTAAGGACTTTTTCCCAAGCTTGTGAAGAAACTCTTGGGAATTTTAATTGAGATTGCATTAAATCTATACAAGAGTTTGGGTAGAATGGACATTTTTACTATATTAATTTTCCCAATCCATGTGCATGGGAGGTTTTTCCATCTTCTGATATCTTCTTCAATTTCCTTCTTCAGGGGTTTAAAATTTTTGTTGTAGAGATCTTTGGTGTCATTGGTTAGATTTGTTCCTATGTATTTTATTGTTTTTGAGGCTATTGTGAGTGGGAAGGTCTACTTGAATTCCTTCTTCAGTTGCTTGTTGTTGGTGTAAAGAAAGGCTACTGATTTTTCTAGGTTAATTTTGTATCCTGCCACTTTGCTGAAGCTCTTAATTGTTTCTAGGAGTTTTCTGGTGGAGTTTTTAGCATCCCTTAAGTAAACATATCCTCAGCAAAAAGGAATAGTTTGACTTCCTCTTTTTCAAGTAGAACTCATTTAATTTTCTTTTCTTGCCTTATTGCCTTAGCAAGTGTTTCAAGCACTATATTGAAGAGGAGTGGTGACAGGGGGCAGCCTTGCCAAGTTCCTACCTTTAAAGAGAATGCTTCTGTCATTTCCCCATTTAGGATGATATTGGCTGTGGGTTTCCTGTATATGTCTGATTACATTGATCCCTCCAATCCAATTCCCTCTGGGGTCCTCTTTTCTATTCCACTGGTCTGTGCAGCTGTTTTTGTGCCACCCCATGTTCTTTTTGTTACTATGGCTCTGCAGTATAATTTAAAACCAGGTTTTGTGGTACATCCAGCATTGCTCTTTCTGCTTACGATTGCTTTGGCTATTTAAAGTCTTTTGTGCTTGCATATTTTTATACTTTTATAATTCATTTTTATAATTGAGTTAGGTTGCACTTCAAGAACATGCCAGCTTTTAATTTTCTACTCAACTTTGTAAGAGTGTAGGAGTTATATCCCAATATGAATTTCAACATAGATATAGGTCACATACAACTATATATTTTCATCTTATGTACATGTGTATATACATGTATATATATGAATTGTATAGACAGTATGTATTGTAGTGAAATATGTATACATATATACATATGTATTGTAGTAGAGTATTGTATAGTATATACACAGTGTGTATTGTAGTGCAACACATGTTTGTGTCCTGTCAAAATTCATGTGCTGATATCCTAACTCTTAGGTGATGGCATTAAGGAATGAGACCTTTGGAATATGATTATGTCATAAGTACAGATTAGGGCTTTTATAAATGTGATCCCAGGAAGCCAGTTGGCTCCTCCCCATGTGGGGGCACAGCAGGAAGGTGCTGCCTGTGAACCAGAAGTAGGGCCCATGCCAGAAATGGAATCAATCTTCATCTTGGCCTTCAAGCAAGAGCCAAATTTCTGTGGGTTATAACCACCAATTTATGGTACTTTGTTGTAGCAGCCTGTAGAGGCTAAGACATTTACATTCTTCATACAGGTTAGATTCTAGACAGATACAAATAATCATGGTGTGGGATGGAGATCTTTACTGTCCCAGGCTCGTTGCTGGCTCTACATATCTTGCACAAAACCCCTTCACTCCCATGGTGAGATAAGTCAACAGTGTTGTAAAGTGTTTGCAGTGAATGGCGGGATTGGACTTGAACTTGAGTTGGTTTAGCCTGGAAGCCTGTGTTCTTTTCTCACCTGGCCACACTTCTTTATGTGTGGATACTCTGAGGTTGAGCGGCATGCTCAGGTCCCTTCCCTTGAGTATATTTGCATCTCAGCTGTTCAAGACAGGAAAGGGGGAAGCAGGAATAATTTCTTATTGGGACTGATTTGTTGTGTGGACTAGAGAGGGCTGTGTCCCTCTCTGAAGTGATGAATGACAGGACCATGGGATGGAACATTTCTTAGGGGCTCTAACACTTACACTGAGGTTCTTTGTTTTATTCAGAAACATCTCTATAAGAGGCAATTCACTAATCAAACCACAGAATCCACTGGCTTATATCATCTAGCACAAGTTCTTGCTCACCCATGTGAGCCAGGCTCAGAAATAGTAGAATCTTGTTCAATGACTCTTTGCTACTAAACTGCTGCTTGAAGAATTTTGAATGGTTTTCATTTGCCAGAAGGTACTGAGAGTCATTTATTCCCCCTTATGAGCAGGATCAACGAACATTTTCTTTCTCTGGATTTGTTCCCTGACATTTCTCATACCTGGAAACATATAAAATATGTTATTTGAGAAATTCAGTGAGCATGTTTTAAAGTTGAATGGAAACAATTTAGAATGAGATATCTTTGTTTATTTTGAGACAAATTACTAGAACTTGGAAAACCATAAGTTATTTTGAACTTAAGGGTTCAAATGACATTCTTGTGCTACAAACCCAGTTCTTTTCCATTAAAAGGTTTTTTTTTTTTTTTTTTTTTTTTTTGGCAAAGATTAGGATTTGAGCATGTAAATTTTGAATACAAAAGGGTCTTTTATTCTTGCCTTAGTTCAAATTATTGATTGTGATAGCTCAGAAAAGATGTAACTGATAAAAGAAGTGAATTGCTATTGTTTCCACATCTTCGAAAAGAGCAATCTATAATTTCTAATAGTTTTGCCTGGAAGGAGTTTTCTAGAGCACGATGACAGTAACAACAGGGTGTGGTGACAGCAACCATAGGCTGCAGATATGTGGATGTTTCGTACCCAGTTGGTGGCGCTGTTTGGGAATGTCTTAGAAAGTGTGGCCATGCTGGAGGAAACATGTCACTGGGGGTGGATTTAGAGAGTTCTTCCAGTCTTGGCAACCTCCAGTCCTGCTCTGTTTCCTGTGCCTGCTTGAAGATGTGAACCTCTGCTTTCTGCTCCTGCTCCAGCACCACCTGCCACCATGCCTCCCTGCCGTGATGAACTCTAATTTCCCTGGAAGCTTAAGCTCAAATAAACTTCCTTTTGCAAATCCCCTTGGTCATGGGGTTTCTATCACAGCAACGGAAAAGTGACTAATACATAGGGTTTGTACGATAGTCACTGGGAACAGTTAGAATGCAAATCTGTTATTTGGGGGGGGGGATATATATTCCTGAAGAACCTTAGTAGCAATGAACATGCACCTGCTTTTCTATAGGGCAGGTGTAGTAGCCCAAGCCTGTAATTATAGCATTCAGGAAGGGATGGTAGGAGAATCAGGATTTTGATGTCAGCCTGGGATACATAGTAAGACTCTATCTTAATAAAACAGTAACCAAGGGCCTAGATACCTGCAGTTAGATAGTGTCTTCTAGAGATGACAAGGAAGCTGCACTTTTGAAGTCTTAACAACATGATTGCCAAAATAAGACTTGCATAATGATACCACCAGTTGACATGCCAATGTGAAAGGGGGGAATGTCACAAGGTCTTACCTTTGGTTGAAGAGCCATGGGCAACCAATGGCTAGCCAGAGAGGGAGAATCAGTTTTTCCATGGATGAACTCCTTCATAGGTTATCCAGTCCCACGTGGTCAGCCCTAAACACATGTACATATTAGTAATGCTAAATGGACTCACACCATATATGCATGCATATATACAGTAATGCTAATTAAAACAGAGGTCACAAATTTGAGACAGAGCGAGATGGCATGTGGGAGGAGCTTTGAGGCAAGAGAGGTGGGGGTCATGATGCATAAAATTCTCAAGCGGTTAAAAACTCAAATACAAACCCCATCAAACCAGAAAATATATTTAACTTGATACGCATGTATGTTTTCCTGTTGCTCTGAGAAAATACCTTGACAAACACAACCTAAGGGAGAAAGCTCACAGTTAGAGGGGTCGGTCTATCATGGCAAGGAAGTCATGGTGGCAGGGATGAAGGCAGCGCATCACATCTCATCACAGTTAGAAAGCATAGAGAGATTAACACTCATGCTTGGCTAGCTCTCTCCTTTTTCATGCAGCCCGTGGTCCAATCTGAGGTAAAGAAGACACCCGCTCTTAGGGTGGGTCTTTCACCTCAATTAACTTAATAAAGATAGTCCCTGACAGGCATGCCCAGAGGCTAACCTAATCTAAATAATCCCTCACAGTTGTCCTTGAGCATGTCTCCTAAGTGAGTCCAGATCCCATCAAGTTGACAGTCAGTACTAACCAGCACACCATGAGGAGGCCAAATGGCGCCTGATGATCTCATGAAGCTTTAGGATCAGGCCACCCAGAGAATATTTCTGTCCTTAATCATCCTTGGAAGTTGTAAGCTTTGTACTGGGAAATGAAGAATCAGAACATGAGCCTTGCACATGTTATAAAAATAAACTCTTCTAGAACAGTTCCACCCAGGGCAGCAGGTAGCCTGGACATTGCCTGTGTGTGCTAGAGTGGTTTCATGCTGGGTAATCTGACACTCTCCTATAGCATCAACATGGATACCAGGTATCTAGACCAGGTCTGGAAATGGTGCTCATATGTGCCTGGAGTTAGGGAAGTGGTTATAATCACTCCTGTCCACACTGGCCCCCTCTGTTGTCCCAGACCATCCCTGTTCTGATAGCATGTCACCGTCACGGGAGGGGCAAGGTAGACATGATGCTCTACTAGTAGTGTTAATGGCAACCAAACACTTCAATGTCCTCATCACACCCTAGGTACCACTTCTGCACACTAGAGCAAAGCTCATTTTGTGTTCATTGGTTGGTGTCCTAGTTTCGTTTCTTTTTCTCTGATAAAACACCCTGACAAGAAGCAAGTTAGAGGGGGCAGGGGTTTACCTGGCTTACAATTCTAGGTTACAGTTCCTCATCACAGAAGTCACAGCGACAAGAGCTGGAAGCAGCTTGTCACATCCACAGCCAAAATCAGAGAGAACTAAGTGCATGTGAGCCCGCTTCTTGCTTGCATGCTTTCCGTTCTCTGATATAGTCTAGTCTAGGACCTTCTAGTTCAGAAATTGTGTTGCCTACAGTGGGCTGAGTCTTCCCACATCAATGAACAATCAAGACAATCCCCCACAGACATATCCACAGGCCAATCTAGTGTGTGTGTGTGTGTGTGTGTGTGTGTGTGTGTGTATGTATATGTGTATATATATATATATATATAATTTCTCATTAAGACTCTCTTCATAGGTGATTCTCGGTTGTGTCAAGAAGACAGTTAAAAACTAACCATCACAGTTGGGTACTAATTATTTTTTTTGATTTCACATTTTAGGAAACTAAGTCATGGAGAAATTAAGTAACTGTCTCAGAGTTCCATGGCTGGCAGGCATCAGAGCCAAGTTTTATGGGGTACAACAGACAAGATGAGAAGTGAGGCAAGGTCTGTGTGCTGGGGTTATAAGGAGCAGGGTTGGGAAAGCTGAACACTGGGCTTCCTTCCCCTCAAGGAACTGGAGGTGGCAGAAGTGAGGCTCTTAACCTAAGGACAAGTAAGGCAGCCTCTGAGAAGAGAGGGGATGCTGGGATGCTCAAGAGTAAGCTGGAGCCAGGGCCACAAGGTGTGGGGAGCAGACGTAAACATGCTAAGGAGAGTATAAGAAGCCATGCATGCCTTCTCACTGTGGTCGCTGGCACATATGTGTGTTTGTGTGCCCATGAACATAGAAGAATTTCCTTCTGTATACAGTAAATAAATGTAAACGTACACTGGTTATTCTTGGTTGTGTGAACATAAACTTACTTGCTTGAGAAAGGGACCCTACCCAGCAATCTTGGGGACTGAGTCTGTCTTCATTAGCAGCCTCTACTCTTCTAGACATGTCTGTATAAAGTCTGACTTCCCCAGGGCAGGCTATCACACATCCTTCCACTGTGGATGGCAGAGGGTGGATAGATGGCAGATGCCCTAACTAGAACCACGCTGCTTGGTGGTGATGCATAAGCTGCAGAGACATTGTGACAGAGTTTCCTGAAACATTAAAGCCCAAGTATATACAGGAAATTTAGTCTTCGAAGATCAGATAACAAATGTAAGGTTCTGTTCTGATTATTGATTGGTGAGAGAGACCAAGATCAGAAAGAACTGATCTCTGGAAAGATTACAAGCTCAAGGCCATCTTGGGCTATAGAATGAACCCAAGGCCGGTCTGGGCAATATAGTGAAGCTCTCAAAATAAAAAGTAAGAAGAGGGCTTGGAATATAGTTTAATGGTAGAGTATAGCCCTGAATATAAGAGGCCCTAGGTTCAGTCTCCAGTAGCGCGCGCGCGCGCGCGCGCGCACACACACACACACACACACACACACACACTCTGCTCCTACAGATAGTTGAAGATATTTCACTCCTTAGATGGCCTCTCTCCATTTACCAAACTTCTTATGTCTTTAAATCTCTGCCCAAAGCTCTTAAACCATACAGTTGAGCTGCTAGCTGAGGCTCACCGTTTTGGATTTCCCCTGCCGTACTGTGGTTGAGGTGCTAATTAGCAGGGAAAGGGCCAGCTGGCAGGAAGCCAGGAGGGAAAGCAGGAAGTCCAAAGACCCGCATAAACTGCAGATGGGATAACCTGCCCCTTGCAAAATTGAGACCTGCCTCTAACCAGTTAGTGATGAGGTCCTTCGACCACGTAAGAGCAGCATCATGTTGGCAGTGTGACCTGCTAAGGGGATTCTCATAGGACCAAATTCCCTGGTTAGCTCAGAGGGTTATATAACATCAGTTAAAGGTGAGACTAAGAAGCTCTCCTTGTTGAGCACCTACTTAGTGCCAGACACTTAGCAATATCGTCCACTTAATTCTCACTGTGACTCTGTAAGGTGGGCATGGGGGTCATGAATATGTAGATGCTGGAGGAAGTTGCTAAGTTCCGTAGACCAAGTACAGTTTAACCTCACTCCAAAGCCTTTGCTCTTTTCATGGAGCCAAGCTGCAGGACTGCTTGATATATTTTGGACATTTAATAAATGTCTGTTATTTTGGGGGAGGACAGAAAAAATTATCTCCTTGTTATGAATTTAAACAAAATCTATTTGAAGCTGCTGGGAGCCTCTTTGTCCTGGTTTTCTATGTTTGATTTACCTGCCCCAGTTTAACCAGTGCACGTGAACATACTTTATATAACAAACACATGGTTTTACTGTATGTAACTTAGGTTACATAAATCTAAAGGTTGCTGATGGCTAGCAATCCTGCAAGTGTAACGAGCTGAGAGATTCACTTTGAGCCTTGGGGCAGAATGGCTTTGGCCTAGCCGTTTGCTGAGTTCAGCTTTTAGGAGGATAAATGTGCTGCATCCCCTCAAAAATCCACTGGAAGCCTGGATTCCAAGCAACTATGGACAAGATTTAAGTCCCGGGAATGCCATAAAATTAAACAAAACAAGGTAGAAGCAGAAACTGTTGCGTCTACATTCCATCGGGATGATGCAAGAGCAGGTTGGAACCAGGCAGCAGGTTGATTCCAGGATCCTTTAGGGGAAAGAGAAATTAACACAGCAAAGATGAAGCAGAGCTCACTAGGTCGTCCATTGCACTGGAGGGTTCTAAGGCCACATGTAAAGCAGGTGTCACATACAGAATTTCTGTCAATTGATGTACACTTCGTGTAACCAACATGGGAAACATAATGAGAATACACATACAGATACACATAGGTTTTGTACATACACACATGTATATAGATGTGCATACAGCTATGCACACACATGCATTCACACAGACAGACCTGTGCATACATATACACACAGGTACAAATACACATGCACATACAATATACACACAGCTGCATATAGGTATGCATACACACATACACACATACAGGTGGACATGTACACACATCCGCATATACAGACATACATGCACACAGGCATGCATACACAGACACATGTGCACACAGATGCACACAGGTATACACATATACAATGTACATAGAGGTGCACATAGGCATGCACACACATATACATGTACAGACATGTACACACAGGTATGCACACACATACACACATATAGACACGTGCACACAGATGCACACAGGTATATACACACACTCCCTCTTTTGCTTCTTTTTTCCCCTCTTTTACTTCTTAATTTGATATAGCTTAAAGAACCTAACTTCAGATTCACAAACTGTTGAAAATTTAGGTTTTCTTTTTTGGTTATTCTCCTCAGAGATGAAATGTATCTTCCTGCTTGGATTCCTATGACAAAATAAAGTAAGAGATCTAAAAGACCAGAAATCTATTTTCTCAAAGGACTGGATGCTGGAATTAGATGACCAAGGTGTGACAGGATTGGTTCCTCAAAGACACTTCTCTTGGGCCTACAGGTGGCCGCATCTTCAACATGCTTGCCATGTTCTCACGTGGCCTTTTCTCTAAGATAAAGTGTCTATATGCAGATCTCTTCTGATCACACCAGCTGTTCTGGAATAGGGACTTAATGGTTTTAATTACTTCCATGAACACCTTCTTTCCAAATAGGCTATAGGAAGTTTGGGGGACATGGTTCAGTCCATAGTTAGAAGACGTATCATTTCTTTTCTGCTTTCCTTTTATGTTAACTTAATCAGAGCAAGTCCGCTCTGCATTTAGCTCCCTGCAGGACTTTGGTGCATAGTCTACGGTACACTGTTGCTACAGAAGCCCCAACAAATCAACACACCCACTTATCTAAACAATAACGACTTCAAATTGTTCATCAGCTATGTCTCATGCAGTCAGTATTTTAAATATTCCTTATAGCAATTCTGAAGTCTTGGTTTCATATTCCTATGTCAGAGATGACAAATTGAGCTTTGAATCCCAGATTCCTATTTTATTTTTCTCCCCTGCATTATCTATGATCATAAATCATATTTCAAAAATCATAAATCTGATTATTCTGACTTTCAGTAACCTGACATCCCTCTGGAACTTCTTAAAAACATCTTCTGATTAACAATAGAATCAGATGTGGATCTGGCATTGTAAAGAAGTTCTCTTCTAGAGAGGAGCCCCGGGGTTTCAGCGTCCTGCTCTTCCACCGCACTGCCATAGGCAAATGCTTGCTTTAAAAAAGGCAGTTGAGAGGATCCACAGGCATCTAATAGTTACTGGTGTTCTTAGATTGGTCTTAGTGGTCAGCTCCTGTGAACTTTTTGTGTGCTTGTGAATGTGTCTGTACGTATGCATACTTGTGTGCTGGTGCCCGTGAGGTCAGAAGAGGGAGCTGGAGCTCTTGGAGCTGGAGTTACAGGCAGTTGTGAGCCACTCATTGTAAGGACTAGAAACTATAGTTCTCTGCAAAAGCAGTAAGTACTCTGAACTGCTGAAGCATTTTTCCAGTCGTAGCTTTTGATAAAGTATTCATGATTTACTACCTTGGTGAAAATCACCTCCGAGTGGGTCTTTTCTACTTATTCTTTATTTCCAGCCAGGTTCACAAAGAGTAGGGACAGAGAAATTTTCCAATTCATGCTGGCTGAGGCAGAGACTTTCAGACAATAGTGACCACAGAAGATGGGTCGTGACACTTCCCTCTCTCAGTGATCAACATAGGGACAAAAGTTATAAAAGTCAGGTGAAATTGGCAGCAGCCAAGTAAGCAGGGAACTGGTTGTCACACCCTTTGGTGTGCAAGATGGGCAAGCTTAGGGAAGGAAACAGAATATTATTGGCACAGCATAATATAACTTTGATCCATGACCTCTTCAGATTCCCAGAATATTACAGTGAAAAAAATTTAGAAAATTATATGTGTGATAGTTAATCTCTATTGCAAGCTCTGGAATCACCAAGGAATCAATCTGTGGTGTGTCTGTGATGGAGCTGCCAGATTCCATTAATTGAAATGGGAAGGTTCCCCCAACTATCCGTGGGCTGGGGTCTCAGACAGGGTACAAAGGAGGCCAGCTGAACAGCACCCAGCACCCTCTGCTCCCCTCCCATAGATACAATGTGAACAGTCACCTCACATGCCTGTAATGGACTGAACTCTCTGTGACTCAGAATAAACCCTTTCCTGTTTAAATTGTTTTTATCAGGTATTTTGCCATAGCAACAAGACAAATAACTAATACAATGTGATTTTCTATGGGCACAGCTAGCTTTAGAAAGAAACAGAATTTCAGGAGAATGAGAGAAGGGCCCACCTCACTGGAGGCTTTAAGAAGCTTGCAACTGACAGGAGTCTGACTTAGGAGATAGGGGAGTTTTCTGGGACAATTCTCTTGGTGTCCCATGTATCAACCAAATGCTTGGCAAGTGTATATTGTGGAAATCTGGAGTAGAAAACAACAACATAAAACTCAGTTGCATTCACTGAGATATGAGGTGTACTTGATAATCCAATGTAAGACCACTCTTCAGAAACTCTCTCACGTTGTGGGCAAGCACACATACTATACCAAGCCTTTGGTCATGGTGTTTATCATAGCCACAGAGAAGCATACCAGGACTCTATGCTCACATGTCTTCTGTTGACACTTACCTCGATGTGATCTTTACAATACAAAGACTTCAAGGGCGGGGACAATGCCCTGCTTCTCTCTCTCTCTAACTCTAGACGTTAGCACTGTAGATAATGCAACAGGGTCCCCAAAGTGTTTGGTGCAAGGATAAGGATGAGCCATCATCCTTATGGCAGAGCAGAGAGGTCGGGGAGGGCCTATAAAACCAAACCAGCCATCACGGCTAGGGGCCTGGAGTCTGGTGCCCAGACAGTTGCTATGGGCTTGGTGACCCTGGCAAAAAAATAAAGCTCGAGAGGCAGAGGCAGGCAAATATCTGTGAGTTCAAGGCCAGCCTGGTCTACATAGCAAGCTCCAGGCCAAGCTGGGACTAAAGGGATACCCTGTCTCAAGAAGACAAAAACAAAAGTTGGTGTAGTATATGTGCTTGTAATCCTCTTGCTAGAGCCGTGGTTCTTCCTGTGGCTGTCTGACCACATTTGTTGATCACACAATTTACTCCCCTGTAAACATGGCTCCTGTTTTATTTCCCCACAAGCCTTTCTAGAAATAGCAGCTAGGAAGATTTGTTTCTAGTCATGAACTAAATATGAAGGTCACATGATTTTATGATTTTTTTTTCCTTACTGAAGAAATATGGGAGGCTTAGGCAGGCCAACCTTCCGATTAATCCTGAGAACAGCTGCCTTGGAGGTGGGTGAGTCTGAATATTATTTACTTTCTTAGCCATTTGTCAGGGTGGGTGGAAACCCTGTCCACTGGCCTGTGGTAGCTTTAATTCTTAGGCTAAAATGTAGCTCAACAGGAATGAGTCCAGGTTCACAGGCCAGAGCCACACCATGAACTGTGCCCAGGTCTGCTTTCACGTAACTGCACCATACATGGGGTGTGCATTGTCCTAAATGCTCATGGGGATGCTGATTCAGCATCCGCCTCCTGCTCACAGAGCTGTGGGGTGTTCAGGCATAGTGGCCCTGCCTAGGGGGGCACTCATAATCCTTCCTTTCTCTCTTGGCTTCATTAGCATAACGTGCCTGATTTTCAGCTCTGCTGAGCAGCTGACTTCCCCATTGTAAATGTGATCAGATGGTGGCCGACCTTGCAGAAGAAGGATGTCGGAAGGAGGGCAGAATCCTAGCAGGATGAACTATCTTGTTGGAAAAAATCAGCAATGCCGGGCGTGGTGTGGCACACCTTTAATCCTAGCACTTGGGAGGCAGAGGCAGGCGGATCTTTGTGAGTTCAAGGCTAGCCTGGTCTACAGAGTGAGTTCCAGGACAGTGGAGGCTACAGGGAGACCCTGTCTAGAAAGGACCAAAAAAAAAA
>VZQC01001938.1:39058-81370 GCA_009823505.1 Rhizomys pruinosus | reverse complement strand
TTGTTGTTGTTTCCAATATGCATCACGCCCAACTGCAGTGTCGAACTTTTAAGGTACAAAACTTTGCCCACACCAGCAGACCCTGATGCTCCATGGGGTGAGATCCACTGGACAAGGAGTGTGCTGCTTTGTGGAAGCCAGTGTGAACCACACTCTGCTTCTCCTCAGGAGAAACAAAGTGTTGAAAATTAGATTCAGCTGCAAGCGTTTGCTGCCTCACATTCAGAACCACAGATCAGAAGTGGCTGGAGGCTATTTTAGGAGAACTCCTAATAAGCACAGAACCAAAATACAGACATGGTTGTTAACACCCCGGGAAATGCCAAAATCAAGTTGGAGCCCAGCCAGCAGAGAAAGAGTCCTAGAGAGCTTATCTCTGAGCAGATCTATATTATGCACAAGATGTGAGGTGTGGTATTATGCAGGCTTAGAAGAGCGCTCGTGTGTGTGTGTGTGTGTGTGTGTGTGTGTGTGTGTGTGTGCATGCTGCTATGTATGAGGAGATATGTGTGCATGCACAATGTTCATGTAGAGGTCAGAGGACACCCTCGGATGTCAGTTCTGCCTTCCACCTTGTTAGAGACCAGGTCTCTTATCATTTGCCCTGCATAAAGCAATCTAGCTGGCCTGATAGCTTGCCTGAGACTCTATTGAGGATGTCTTTGTAGGGGTGTTGGAATTAGAGTCACATTGTCTTGTCTTGAGTTTGTGTGGGTTCTGGGATCAGGACTCAAATTGCCAGCCTTGCCCTGTAGATGCTTCACCTCCAGAGCCTCTCAGAAGCCTGGTTCTGTGCTCTGCATCTCAGTGCCCTCAACCCATGAAAGCAGGTGCTGCTGACATTTTCTGTACCTTTTATTTTGCAGGATTAGGGTGTTGTCCTCTTTCCTGGTGTTCTGCCCCACATTTCCGGCTCTCTTCTCTTTAAACCTGTTGGGAGATTTCCTACCTGGGGAGACATAAACAAACACCTACCCATCCTCATAAAGAACTAATGATAAACCAAAGTGTAAAGCAATGCTTTTCTTACTATTGCATCTTTGATAACAGAGACCAATCTGCCATCTAGAATATTCCTTTTGAAAAGGTAATGGGTTGTATTTCTGTGGCATGTGTTGGAATTCAGATTAGTAATTTGGATTGAAACCTAAGTTCTGAGCAGGGATGACACTGAGGCTTTCAGCTTTAGGCTTTCTTGTTTCTAAGGAGTAGAGGAGGATCACCGTGTTTTGAATGTGTTCGGTCCTCTATTGCCTTGTAGCCACTGTGGCAATATTAAAATATCAGGTATTTAAGAGGGTTTAGGCTCTGAGTGCTCCTCCCTTATCAGTGAATCCCACTTAGAAGACTCATATATAAGGCCTTATAAAGAGGCTTCTCAGAGCTCCTGGTTCACTTGCTCTCCTAGCTTCTTCCATGTAAGAGATAAGGTCACTCCCTGTGGAGACTAAGCAAAAAGACTCCATCCTAGAAGCCGAAAACAGCCTGCCCCTATTCAACTGGACTTGCTGACACCATGACCTTGGACTTGCAGCCTCCAGAACTCTGAGAAAATGAATTTCTATTCTTTCTCAATTCCCCAGTGTCAGGTATTTTTGTTGTAGCAGCAGAGAAGGCATTGTGACAAGGATGACATCTGGTAATAATGCTGTGATCACTCCATGCTGGCCCCCTGCTCTATGTGTCTCTGCCTTGTTTTTGAATTGTCGTGTGCGGGGCACACATCTATGTGTGTGAGAGTGGGCCTGCACATGCATGGCAAGCATATGGACATCAGAGGACCTGAGGTGTTGGTCCTTGCTTTTCTCTGGAAGGGTTTCTGGTTTTCATGTGGCAGGTTAGCTGGCTGTGAGCTTGCAGGGATGCTGTCCACCTTTCCTTAAGAGCACTGTGATTCCTGATCTGCATTCTTGCACATAGAGAGCTGGGGCTGCAAGCTTAGGTCCTCAGATTTGAGCAGCAGTTGGTATTACCCGCTGAGCCACTCCCCAGCCTCTGTGTGCTTTCTAGTATGTCTCACTCAGTTTTCACAGTTACTGTATGAGGAGTGTGCTGTTATTATCTAATTCTTTCCAGTCTAGGGAATGAAGTCATTGGATTCAAGTGAGCAGCCACTTTGTTACCTGCTTCAGTTGGGGCTGAGTGGGCCACTGCATGGGGTGCACCTACCACAGTGTCTGACACGTAGATTTGTGCCTGTGACCTTTGAAGTCCACCTTCTACTGTTCAACAAGATTTTTACAATGCTACAATTAGTGTCCTTTGTAGCTTAAATAGGTGCATTTTATTTGGCAAAGTACTGAATGCAGCTCTTCCAGTGCTGTATTCCTCTGTGCAGCCTCCCATCTGTCCTCACAGGGAAACATGTACTAGTTTAGGTTGGGGTTGTATGTGCAGGAGACAATCAATCACAGTGATTATTGATTTTTGGTGGTGGCCAGGGCACAGAGGAAGATCATTAATTGTACCTCTTTCAGAAGTTATCCCAGAGGAAGATCTGTGTGTCCCCAAGATAATGTTACCTTCTCAATATGTTAGGGGGGCAGGCGAGTAGTCCAGGTTTCTCCGGAGCCCTGAGTGCTAGATTTGCATAGTGAGCAAAACAAACAAACAAATTAAAAAAAAATTAGAGGCTAAAAGGAGAAGAAAGACAATGTTGGAGTTCTTTTATTAAATCTTTTTTTGAGAGAGAGAGAGAGAGAGAGAGAGAGAGAGAGAGAGAGAGAGTCTCCCTGTAGCTGTAGCTGACCTGGAACTGGCCACGTAGACCAGGCTGGCCTCCATCTTACAGAGACCTGCCTGCCTCTGCCTCCTGAGTGCTGGGATTAAGGGTGTGCCATACCATGCCCTGCCTGGCATTGATATGGTTCTTAGAGAACATCCCATAGTCATGAGATTACACCTGAGTGCTGGCCTTCCTTCCTAGAAGGAGGGAACAGGGAAGATCTTTGGACCCTCCCCTAATATTCCAGTCCTTGGTATATAATTCTCCCCTAATTGCATCTAGCTTCAGAATCTTGGGGAAAGGTAAAGGAAGAGGGCTCCATTAATGTAGCCATGAGGGATCCATCACCCATCGGGGCAGAGCTTCCAGCGCAGGTGCTTTATAGTGACCCTTCTCCTGCCCATAACTCCTCACCCATGTTCTGTCAGTAAGCCTAATAAGCCCATTGGTTCTCCAGAGTGAACATGGGTGGAATCAAAGTTTGATTTGTGATTGGGAGCCTGGGGGAAGGCAGACATTGCTTAGTCACCTTTAGGGAAAATAGTCATGCAATACTGGGGTATTGGAGTGGACCTAAAGCCAGAAGCAAAATTGGCCCAACTTAACCTTCAAAGGACCTGATGCATAGGTAATACATGGTCCAGGGACCCAAGGCACTAGCCCTCTCACCTGTTCCCAGTTTGATAAGCTGGGCCAGCCTAGTGGCCATGGCAGCCTGATTCTTGCTGCCCATAGCATAGCCTGGTAGAACCTGGTCTGCATGAAACCATACCTTACCCAGAACTTCAGGGTGTGGAGACAACAAGTCATTTGATATTTGTGGCAAAAAGGAGAAAAAAAGACATGTAGTGGCTGACAGCATCTACACAGTGAAAAGTTGGTGAATCTTCATTATATTATTATATTTTTATCAGAATAACATGTCTCTTCTTTATGCGGGTCCAGACAGGATTATTTTTGGCAGATAAGCTACAATGCGCAAAGGTGGGCTGAAGAGACAACTCAGCAGTTAAGAGCACTGGCTGCTCTTGCAGAGGACCCAGGTTTGGTTCCCAGGTCATACATGGTGGCTAACAACCATCTGTAGTTACACTTCCAGATCTGACACCTTCTTCTGACCTCTGTGGGCATTGCATGACACAAGTATAATTACATGCAGGCAATACTCTCATACACATAAAATAAAAAATAATAAATAAAATATTTTATTATTTTATGTATGGGTGAATTGTCTGCATTTGAGCCAGTGCACTCTTGTCATGCAATGCTCGCTGAGGTCAGAATGGGGTGGTGGATCCCCTGCAATTGGAGTTATGGATAGGTGTTAGCTACCATGCGAGTTCTGGGAGCCTGGAACAGAACCTGGGTCCTCTGCAAGAGCAGCCAGTGCTCTTAATCACTGAACCATCTCTCCAGGCCCTAAACATTTTTTTAAATTTTATTTATTTTTGTATGTGTATGAATGTACTGTCTGCATGTAGGTCTGTGTACCCATGTCATGCAATGCCACGGAGGTCAGAAGAGGGTGTCAGATTCTCTTGGAACTGGAGTTAAAGACGGTTTTCAGCCACCATGTGGGTGCTGGGGATCGAAACGGGGTACTCTGTAAGAGCAGTCGGTGCTCTTAACTGCTAGGCCATCTCTCCAGCACCCCCTAAACATTTTTAAAAATAAGGCAAAGGATATGTGGTGTGTGTGTGTGTGTGTGTGTGTGTGTGTGTTCCCTCAAGGACTTTGATGAAATTTGGTTTGCTTTTCAGTGTTCTGTTGGGAGACCATGGGAGAACTTAGATTTATCCAGCTAAAAATCTCAGCTTCTGTGACCTGCTGGCTACTATCTGCCTCCTGCCGCCCGCATGTGTGTATGAAGGTTTGAGGTTATACCTGGGGTGTTGTACCTCAGGCCTGGCTACTCTCTTCCCTGAGGGTGGCACACCTCAGTTCTCTGTGCTTTAAGCAAAGTACACAGGTGTCCATGCAGCAGAGCCTGTGGCTCATTTCAGCACTGTGGGGACCAAGAGCAGACCTGGGCACTGCATAGGCAACTCTGAAAGGGATGGACCTTTAGGGAGCAGTCTTGGTTCAGAGGCTTACAAGGGATTGTGGGGGAAATAGACCCTGAAGGGACAAACCCAAAGCGTCCAAGTCACAGACATCACTGTCGTGTCCCAGCCACTTTCCTGCACTGAGGAAATTACTGGAATCAATGTGGCTTGTAATAAACAGGATGAATAAAGGAGTCTCTCTCTCTCTCTTCCCCCCCCCTCTCTGTCTCTCTCTCTTTCTGTGTGTGTGTGTGTGTATGTGTGTGTGTGTGTTGGGCACCCATGCCATGATTTTACACATGTTGAGCAAGTTCCATTACCACTTACACCCCCAGTCCTCCTAGCTTGTGCTAAGTGTCTATATAAGAAACTATTACTTGACCCCAAAGCATATTTTCTCTTAGATTTTCTTCCAGGAGTTTTATAGTCTTATATTTAGGTCTATTATCCATTTCAGGTTGGTTTTATATGTACTATATGGTACATATTTGTTTCACAGGTTGTAGAATAATGCCTTTAAAAGTGTCTGGTTGTCCCTGTATCATTAATTGAAAATGCTATTCTTCCCCTCAGGTGAATTGTCTCAGTATGCTCCTTCAACGTTGATGGATATACATTGTTTCTCTCATCTTAATAGCTGGTTATAACATTCTCATCCCTTGTCTTGCATTTTATCTGTTGAGGACCACTTCATTGGTATACTAGCATGCAAACAGCAGAGGTAGTCTGCCTAAAAGTTTGCACATGTTTATTTTTAAACCGGAGGAGGAAAAGCCTTTCCAAGCATGGAAGAAACTTAGAATGTGTAAAGGAAAAAAAAGAAGCATATGAGTTTGTAAATTTTTTTAACTGCTTGGCAGAGAGGAGGTACAATGAAGTAAAACAAACAAATCCAGGGAAAGAGTCTTCAGTAAGTGTGATGACTGGATGGCTAACATTCACGATCTTAAAGGCCTCACCAGTGAGACACAGGAAAAGCAACAGGGAGGTCCGATGGAGCAGGAGCAAGTCATTGAGAAGAAAAGAGAGCGGGCATGGAGCATGCGGGCAAGGGCTCAGCGTGGTTTTTTTCTCTTTCTTTTATATGTACATGACTGTATGGTGTGTTTATATGTGTCTATGCATGGTCGCATGTGTGTGCATCAAAGATTGTAATTTTTTTTTTTTTTGGTCTTTTTTAGCCCCAGCTGTCCTGGAACTCACTTTGTAGACCAGGCTGACCTTGAACTCACAAAAACCCGCCTGCCTCTGCCTCCCAAGTGCTAGGATTAAAGGCATGTGCCACCACGCCCAGCTCAAAGATTGTAATTTTTAACCATTCTTAAATTCTTCATTCTTCAGCAGCTTGAGAGTGGACTCCACAGGTGTAGCTTGTGAAGACTATGAGGTTTATATGACCTGTGCTTTATCTACCCAGGCATCTCTCCAGCCCCTCAATGCAGATCTTCAGTAAAATTCAAATGAGAATGACCAGGTACTGTTCCCACCCATTAGGAAAGAGAGGACCAAGATACTATGGAAAGTGCCACTAGGATGTGGTGATGGCATGGGGCAGGCGTTCTTACCCATAGAGCGGTGTTGGCTGTTGTCACCATTGTTGACTGAAACATGCCAGCACCCTTTAAAATAAAAATACAGATTTTGATCCACAAATTCCATTGCTAGGGATCCATACTGGGGCTAAAAAGCAAAACTCAAAGCCCAACAAAGAGAAATGAGCTTCAAACCACATCCTATCTGGCAGACTGAACAGTCATTAAGTGGCTTTGTATATCCCAAAGAGAAAAGTCCCAGAAGAGTTTCAAAGGGAATGTATTAAATAATGAAAACTATGCAACAAATGAATCAAGCTGCATAAATTTATAAGTATAAATTTCAAGTGTGTTTAAATTAAAATATAAAGATAAATATGGCTCTTGAAAAATAAAATAATACAGGTACAGACATATATAAGTATCCACATGCTAGTCTAAGCATGTGCTGTTGTTCAAAGGATACATTAGGCAACTGGTAGTTTTGAGGTCTTTTTGGAAGCTGTATTAGTCAATTTTCTGTTGCTGTGATAAAACCACCATGACCAAGGGAACTTATAAAAGGAAGAGTTTATTTGAGCTTACAATTGACAGTTCCAGGGAATTAGAGTCCACTGTGGCAGGGAGGCATGGTGGCAGGAGCTGGAGCAGAAAGTCTAGGGTCACATTTTCCAATGAGCACAGGAGAGACAGAGAGAGAGAGAGAGAGAGAGAGAGAGAGAGAGAGAGAGAGAGAGAGAGAGAGAGAGAGAGAAACTGGAGACCGCAAGGCTTGTTGAACTCTCTAATCTTACACCCAGTGACATACTTCCTCCAGTATGGCCACACCTTATGTGACCTCCCAAAACAGCACCACCAACCTGGGGACAAAATGTTTGCAAACTTGAAGCCTATGGGGGACATTATGGGACATAATCATTCAAACCACCACAGAAGCTTAATGCAAGTTACATTTATTTAAAAACATGACTATCATATATTTGCATCAACGACTGTAATTTTTAAGCATTCTTAAGATACCTCCCAGGTGTAGCTTGGGAGTCCACTTGGAATCCACTCTCAAGCTGCTGAAGACTATGAGGTGACAGGGCTGCTGGAGCTGTGTGCTCACTGAGAAGGCAGGCAGCTGTTCACATCCATCTGCTCTCACTCTTCTGTACATCTGGGAACATGTGCATCACTGAAGCTTACTACTGTGATCACGTCAGCATGTGCTGCTCAGGGCACTGAAGACGCATGCTGCTGTGGAACACCACTGTTCCCATGCTCTGTACTCTGTCCATCATTCCCAGCAAAGACTGTTTGCCTCTTAAGCCCTCAGCCTTGCTCTCAGCTGGGACCACCACCATTTTTCTCTAGGAATTTGACTATTCCAGGAGCCTTCTATAGATAGAATCACACAGCATTTGTTCTTTGGCATGTTTGCCTATTTCAATTAGGATAGCCTATTTCAATTAGGATAACCTTTTCACAAGGGTCATTTGAGTTGTATTGTGTGATAGAATTTCCTTCCTTTGTAAGAGTGATTAATATTCTAGTGGATAGACCATTTTTTTTCCTGATAAAAAGACAAAAAAGGATGGACCACATTTTGCTTGTCCTTTTATCCACTGATGGAAAATTTGGCTGACGTGAACATGTATACTGGCATTTGTCTGAGACCCTGTTTTTGTTGTTTTGGATGTACAGGTAACAAGAGGAGGAAGTTCCCCATCCTGTGGTAATTCTGTATTAATTTTCTGAAGCACTGCCATGCTGCTTTCTACAGCAGTGTGCAGAGGTTCTAATTTCTCCATATGTTCCACTTGTCATCTCGTTTTCATAAACGTGCACATGTTTATACGTTCATGAATATATTTGGATACTAATCATTCTAACATGAGTGGCAGTATTAAGTTTGGTTGTGGAAGTTTTGCCTTTTTTACATGCATATGTGTGTGTGTGTGTGTGTGGTATATATGTGCATGCTTGCATGTTTGGGCCAAAGAGGTGCATGTGGAGACCAGGGGTTGATCTGGGTATCTCTCTTGATCTCTTTCCACTTTATTTACTGAGGCAAGAGTTTCTTGTTCAACCTGGAGCTCAAGGATTTGGTTAGTCTAGCTTGCTGACCAGCTTGTGTGGGTCCCCTGTCTCCACCTCCCTAGAACTGGTACTAGGGGTGGGGCCACTGCACCTACCAGGTGTTCATGTGGGTGCCTAGGATCCAACTGTGGTCCTCAGGCTTGGACAGAAAGTGCTGCTTCATTGCTAAGCCATCTCCCCAGGCCCCAGGTGTAGCATTTTCAAAGTTTGCTTGGTTGTCCTCCCTCCTTTTCTCCCCAGTTCTCTCTTAGTCTCTTCCATCTCCAGTAGCCTCTTTTCCACTCTAACATGCAATAATGTATTTTTATTCATACATTAAATAGTTAATGCACACATAGATACCAAATCCCAGGCAAAGCACAGTGCCTAGAGCATAGCTCCCATCTGACGGAGACTTGAGGACACAAATGCAGGGTGCAGTGGGCTGAGGTCAGTGCAGGGGTGGATGGACATTGGCTCATGTAATTGGGCTGTCTATTGTCATCTTTGGTAGTTCCAGAAGCAGGGAGTTCCAGGCCAGAGGAGAATTTTAGACTAAAATGCAACATTGAGGAATTCGTATTCAGGATAATGAAAATGCAATACATTGGGCTGGAGAGGTGGCCTAGCGGTTAAGAGTGCCGACTGCTCTTACAGAGGACCCGGGCTCAATCCCCAGCACCCACATGGCGGCCAAGAACCGTCTGAAGCTCCAATTCCAGGAGAGCTCCAGTTCCAGGGGAATCCGAGACCCTCTTCTGACCTCCGCGGCATTGCACGACACGGGTGCACAGACCTGCATGCAGACAGTACATTGATACACGTACAGAAATAAATAAAATTAAAAAAAAATTAAAAAAAAAAGAAAATGCAATACATAAATACAGTGGAATTTTATTCAACTATAAATAAAAATGAAATTACGACATTTGCAGGAAAATGGCTAAATCTGGAAATTATTATATTAAATGAGCTGAGTCATAAAGACAAATATCACATGCTCTCTTTCATACATGGATATTAACATTTGGTGTTTTTGTATACATATGTAGTGAGTGTGGATATGGGCTATGCCACAAAAAGGGCCAGGAGAGGGGCAAGAGAGGTGTTGAGGAAGCAGGAAAGGACAGAGGAGCCCATGAGATAAGAAAGAGGAAAGGAAGCTACTGAGGGGAGTGGGGAGGAAGGGGGGAAATTAGAATCAACAAAACCAAAGTTTGTTTGAAATGTCATAATAAAACCTAATACTTTGCATGCTAAGGAAATTAAAGAAATAAATATTAAAATAAAGATTAATTATCAAATGCAAAGGGAGAAATTCCTATTTGCTTATTTTCTTCCTACAAGTTGGAGCAGATAAGCCTTCTTAGAGCTTGGTGTTTGGACTCACGGTGCTTTGGACCATATTCTGCAAACTATATGCTTACATGGACCTTGCATTTCCAGAGAGAGGAAAGAAGCAGAGTTTAAGGCATCCTCTGTAATCTCTTTGCAGCTCAAGCAATGAAAACAATACTATGTTTATGGAGGGCAGCTAACTGTTCAGAGAGCTGTCCCATGGTCAGAGGAGGTGCCATCCACACCAAAAAAAGGTTATCACTTATATTTTTGCACCCGAATCTGTAATTACTCATGTGTTTCATGCACCTGGTAGGAGCTATATTTAACAGCATATGCAAATTTTCTTGCCTAAATGGGCTTATATTTTCTTACTTCCTACTTTCTTAGTTTACTTAGTTACTTTCTTATTTTATTCAATTTGAGCTTTTGTGTCATGTGTGTATGATGGGTGTGTGTGTGTGTGTGTGTGTGTGTGTGCGCGCGCCATGGCATGCATGTGGAGGTTTGGGTGGCAATCCTTTTCTTCCACTTGTTTGAGGCAGAATCTCCCTTGTTCACTGCTGTGAAGGTCAGGTCAGGTTGCCCCATGAGTTTCTGGAAGATTCTCTTATCTCCACCTTCCATCTGATCATAGGAGTACTGAGATTACAGACACCTGCAGTACTGTGTCCAGCTTTTATATGGGTTTTAGAGATCTGAACTCAGGTTGGATATCCAACCTCATGTTTTTCCATTTGGAACATGATCATTGTCTTAGAGGTAGGAAATAAATGTATATGTGTTTATAAATGTCATCAAATTCTTTAAAAAAAATCAGTCATTAACAAGAAAAATGAAACCAAAATTTTATAGGCAGAGTAATAGAAGCCTAAGTTGATATATCTTTGATTAATAATATGAGTAATTTGATATTTAAAATTTCGATAAGGCTGAGAGTTTGCTCCTGCTTGATGGCTTTTTTTTTTCTCTTTGTGACAATAAATCTTGGGGGTAATAAAAATAGCTATCAAATTGTACTTACGGCCCACTCAATGGAAGTGAACTCATATGTGTGGTATTGTAAACAGCCAAATTCACATAGTTGGAGAGCTCATAGATAGTAGAGGAAAACCTACATCTGTCCCTTCCATAGACAAAAGTAATTTCTTACTGCATGCCAAATAATTAATTAATTAATTAATTAATTAATTTTTCCTCTTTTATTTGTTTATTTTTTAAGTGATTCTACAATATAATAGCACAGTTGTTTTCAGATAACATTGATGTTACTCAGTTTGACGTACAATTAGGTAATTAGTGCATTTTTTTTTGAAGTGAGCCAAATTATTAAGCATAAGCAATGAATGTAACATTCATGTAAAACCAATTTGCAAGTATCTGTGTCCAAATTTTGAACAACCCGAGGTTCCCATAGTACAGTTGGAGATGCTTGTATGCACAGGCATGTTGATCAGTTAGGAGTCCAGTCTATATTGCTGTAGTCTCATGATTCACCCCAATCTCTCCGCAGCCCTTACATTCTACCATGCCTCCTCTTCCACAAGTTGTCCCCTAGGCTTTGGGAAAGGGGCACTAGTAGGTGAGAAGCAAAACAGTCTATTTTCTCTGGAGATGTCATTATGGACTCTAGTCTGTTCAGGTTGTTTCTCTTCATGGGTTGACAGCTTATCCAGTGATACCTTTTCAGTCATACTAACAAAGCACAAGCAATTGGATGTCCAGGCATTTAAGCAGTACTAATTATTATGGCAAGCTAAGCTGTGAAGATGCTAGGATGGTATGCTAATCCACAAACTGTGGTTTCTCTATAAAGGGTGACAAGTTCTTATTGTGGCTTATAACATCTCCTAACCACTAGAGGACATAAGCTTGTGGCATCCGCTGTGAGTTATTCCTCCAAGGAGAGAGCTAATAGCCAATTAGATTTGGGATATATATAGACACTTGGCTGCCACTGTTGCACAGTATCTCCAGGCTGTTGAGGTGTAGCTGATATTGACGGAGGAGTCTTGCTTGTCTCAGGGAGACCAATATTTTGCTGTATTGCTTTAGTGGCCTTTGGTAACGCTCTCTAGCATTTCAGAGGCCAGTTGTACGCTAGCAAGTGACGTCTCATAACATTTTTCATGCTCACACCAGGTCTTCGACAACAGGGACTTACTGCCTTTCTCCTTGCATATATCCCACTTATAGGCAAAAGGCCTTTATAATTTGGGGGGGGGGGTTTGAATCCCCTAGCCAACATCTCCTAGGCAGAATAATTCATTGCTGATGTCAGAGCTTTCCTGTAGTAATATATTTTGCTTAATTACACAACTTATAAACACTTTACTATTGAATTTGGCTCTAGATAGAGAAATATCCTTTCACAGTTCCTATGCCTATCAATCAGTTAATACGTTGTGCCTGTTTTATAGGAAATTACCACTGTAACAATTGGCTCTAGTTTACAGTTAGGGAGTGGTTTCATTACCATCCTGTTTTTCTTTTTCCTATAAAGGGGAGAGGTAGGAAGGTTTCTCAGCATCTGGAAGGTAAACTTCATTAGGGCCCATTATAAACAGTTAACCCCAATAGAATTCAGAGAGATGCTCAGTGTCTGTGACTCAGGCAGTCTGAGGTTCTGCTTTCTTTAATACTCAGATGGGTCAGCCTCTCTGCTGGCATTTCCCAGTCCATCCTGCACAGCCAAAAGTTGTACGTTTTCAGGCATTTAGATTCGTGTTTTTACCTGTGGGAACATACAATTCTCCCATTGTTAGTTTCAATATCTCAAAATTGAAAATTTATCAATAGGATTGGAACACAGAGTTTTCCATTTGTATCCCAGAAAGGATACCACCCCACCTCCTATCTCCCTCCTTTTGTTTTTTAAATTTTTATGTTTTGACCTATAGATGCCTAAGTTGTATTACACATACCCATAAACAGAAGCCAAGGCATAAGTTTTCATTAAATTTACCCAAACTGTTTCTCATTGACTGTATGCTACTTATTTGGGAAGTAAATTTAAACTTAATTCCTTTAAATTGTCCTGGAGCAGTGGAGGGCTGCTTCAGGTGATCCTAGCAGGTCTGGAACCTGAGCCCCCAATACACGGCCTCACTATGGCACCCGAGCCAGACCCAAACCCAGGGCCCCTTCGCTAAATATTTATTTTTATATTTACAGATAAATATACCGCTTACCATTAATCAAAGAAGCTTCTTTTGCAACAGATGGAGACTATTACAGAGTTCTACAACTGGTCAAACACAGAGTATAAATGTCTGTGAGTTGCCCAGCCCTAAGTGACACAAATCCAATGCAACCTCTACATCTAAGGCTCACGGAACATAGCAGAACAGAGGGTAGAGGGAATATTCATGCACCTCTCGGCTACCAGCAGTGAAGCTTCCTCATGCCACAGATGGTGATTAACACAGAAAGCCACAACTGCCCAAAACGCAGAGAATAAGACCGCAGAGTGCATGTCCCTGGATAGAACTCTATATTAAGCCCCTGCCACCCAGGGCTCAGGGACCATTCTGGAAGAGAGCAGCAAAGATTTTAAGTGTCAGGGGTGTGAAAGACCACAAGGAAACAGTTTTCCAAGAGCCTGGGAAATTCCTTCTATGAACGTACAGCGACGGTAACAGTGTACACAAGACCCAGGCAAACCCAAACCAGACAAAACACAACAAAGAAGTGGGGAATTAATAAAAATCCCTAACTTTAGCTGAGGAACTATTGTCAACCGATCACTGTTGGGTGAGGGAGAGCTGGTCTTCTTTAAAGGAGTGACAGTAAATAGGTTGACCAGGCTACAGTGGATGAACTCACACTGAGGGACATCTGGGTATACTACCTGGACTCCATAGGCCTTAGCATATGTGATAGAATGCATGAAATCTGGTGGTGGGGGGCTATAGAGGGGTGAAGATAGGGAGGGAGGACTAAATATGACCATGATATATTGTATGAAATGCTAAAAAGTTAATAATTTTTTAAAAATAATTCTTCATGATTTTTTGATTCATGAGTTAATAAGGAATGGCTTTTAGATTAATGTTGTTTTTTTTCTGGATTTTTTTTTTACCTCTTTTATATAGTCATAAAACTGTCCTGGATCTTTTGGAGGAAAAGGGAGTGGGATATGATGGCTCAGAGGGGAGAAGCTTGCTCCTGGCTCTTTCCCCAGTATGCTGGAAATTCCTCAGCCCCACTGTCAGAGTAGCAGCAGTCAGGGACTTTGTTTTTCCAGACGGAAGAAAATCAGGGGCTTCTGGGGGGCATTGGATCCCAATGGGTATTTGAGCCACTAAAGAAATATAAGTATATTGGATTTGTTTGGGGTTGAACTATATCCTCTGAAAAGATATGTTGAAGTCCTAGCTTTAGTAGCCATGAGTGTCATTTGATCACGAGGTCTTTGTAGGTGATAACAAGTTAAGATAAAAAGTGAACCCTAATTCAAGATGACTGTTCTCCTTCTTAGATGAGAAGAACCAATAAAGATGGAGACAAAGGTCAGAGGATGCATCTGTGAGGATTCGAGGTCAGCCCCCAGAAGGTAAAGAGAACATGGGACAGTGTCTTTCTGAAGCCCAGTTGTAACTAGCTTGAAGAAATTAGATCTTGGCCTTGTAGCTGTCAGTACCTGGAGGGAGAGAATGAGTCTGTTGTACGGGCCACCTTGCCTGTGGTACTTTGTCTTGGAAGCCTTAGGAAACTTAATGGCTTCTCAGGTACTGATGCCTCCTGGTTTTCAGAGTCCTAGCAAATGGGCAGCTCTGTTGACCTTTTAGGGCTCACATGTCAAGGGAGAACCAGATATGTTAATAGGTTTATGGGGCCCTGGCACAGAGGAACAGTGGCTTTGGGGCCAGGAACAGTTGAATTCTACATTGGAGCTGGTTTCTTTCTCTGTCTGGAGTCTTGGCTTTCTTACCTCCACAGTGCAGGGTGCTAATGTCCTTGTCCTGGGATGTCTGGAGGAAGATTCCAGAAGCCAAGGAATTGGAGGAGATAGGCCAGCAGCTTGCCCACTGAGGGTCCTCTGTTAACACTTATTACCAGAGATGTATTTTCTCTCTTCTGTCAGGTGGGCCTTATAGCGTTAGTCTCTGCCTTTGGGTTCAGGCTGGTATCTTTACCCTCCCCTGTGTTTATTTAAGGAACTGTTCAGTTGGGTGCAACCTCATAGCCCTCAGGTTCTGGCTCAATGCGTTGGAACACTCTGGAGGATATTTATAGCCAGAAACGTTTGTGTTTCTCAGACCACATGACTTTACATATGACATTTGAGCTAGCCTTGGTTTGGTTTGGATCTTTAAACCTTCCTGTGGCATGGGGGTGGGGGCGAATTCTCTGATATCCTTCAACAGTCTGTATCCCACTCTATCAGGTCATCCAAACCGTCATCCTCATAGGTCTTGTGAGTTACTGCAAGGATGAGTAGATGTTTTGTAGGCCATGGGCATGAAGTTTGGGGCTCTGGTTTACCTCAAATATCTTAACAGATAACTTCTTTGGAGAAAAAAAACAACTTTTTTTCAAAATTGGACCTAGGCAAGATCTGAATGTAGAAAAAAAATCACATGTCTTGTTTCTTCTCTACACCTGTGCAGAAACAAGGCAGGATTTATGAAGTTTGTCCTCTCTGCAAAAAGTCATGTTATTTTCAGCCAATATCATGACCTTCATGTGCATTCCATCAGTGCCTCCAAGTGCAGTCGAGAGTGGGCCACAAAAACACCCGGGTTTGCTGAGAACTGAAGGCAGGCTGGGCGGACTGTGCACAGGAAATATTTGGAGAAATAAGAGCTGAGTTTTTATTCTTTTGTTGCCAGAAAGCCAAAAGCAAAGCTGGAATTTTGTGGTTCCGGCACTTTCTGTGCCTCCCAGTCATTTTGCACAGATGGTTCTGGTTTAGGGCTAAGACGCCTCATCCACCGGAGGGAACTCAGCCCAAGGAATGCGCCCGAGCCACCCGTCCTGCTGCCAAAGTATACTCTGCTGCTGGGGGAAAATTAGAGCTCAGAGAAGAAAGCCACCAATTAGGATGCAGAAATTGTATGGTGCAGTCACCTAGTGATGCTGCAACTTGAGCTTTCATTTAGATTATGTCACCTGGGGGATGTTAATGGGGACTCCGCCAGTCACAGTTGATGGCAATGGGACATTTGGATCGTTCTTCTATTCTGTCATTTGAGAAGATAGAGATTCTGAAAAGCAGAGTAACTTGGCATTTGCTGAGTCTGGGATACAGTAGGGAATTCTCAAGTGGAAGTTTGCATCAGCGTGTCCCTTCTTGAGGAGGCGAACACCTTGGCTGCATGTTCCTTCTTAGCACTTCTTACCCCTTACCTCTTCTCCTGGGATTCTTTTTATTCTTTCTGCTTTTGTTCTTCCCCATTGTGGTTTTAGACCTGACAGATCTACAGTCACCTAGGAGACAAGCCTCCTGGTACCTCTGTGAGGGATTATTGAGCCTCTGAGAATGCCAAGAATGCCCTTGAGAGAGCATGTTAATTAGGTTAATTGAGATGGGAAGACTCACTCTGAAAGTGGGCCAGACTGTTCCCTGCGAACTGTTCCCTGGTCTTGGGTCCTGGACTGCAGAAACAGGAGCAAGCTAGCTGAGCACGAACATTCATTGCTCTCTGCTTCCTGGTTGTGGATGCGATGTAACCAGTTGTATCAAGTTCCTATGGCCAGTATTTCCCCCCATAATGGACTGTACCCTTGAACTGTGCACTGAAATAAAGCCCTTGTCCCTTGAGTTGCTTTTGTCCAGGTATTTTATCACAGCAGCAGTGGGAAAAGAAACCAAGACACTCACCAAGTGGGGGGTGTTTAGGGGTGTTGGGAGAACTGGCATGCTAGACTTTTTGTTGCTGTGTCAAAATACCTGACATAAACAACTTAAGGGAAGAATGATTTGAAAAGAAACATTATTTATTTTATGTGTATGAGCTTTATGCCTCCAGGTGTGTATGCGGGCCCATGTCATGCAGTGCTTGTGGAGAACAGAAGGGGGTGTTAGATTCCCTGGAACTAGAGTTACAGATGGTCGTTAACTACTGTGGATGCTGGGATTTGAACCTAGCTCTTCTACAAGAATAGCCAGTGCTCTTAATCACTGAGCCATCCCCTCTAGCCCAAGGAATGATCTGATTTACATTGGCTCATGGTTTCTGAGGTTTCAGCTCATAGTCTTGACTGTGTTGATTCTGAGCCCTTGGTAAGATAGTTTCATGGTGTTGGGAGCATGTGGCAGAGGTTACTTCATCTCCTGGTAGCCTGGAAGTAGACAGAGCTACAGAGAGGGGTGTCACCCCAGTCACCTACTTCCTTTAGCTACGCCCCACCTCCTGAGGTTCCTTGGAAGTTCCAAAAATAACACCACCAGCTGGGGACTGTTTTTCAATATCTGAGACTTTGAGGGAGATACTTCATCTCCAAATCATAAGAATTGGGTCGGCCATTGCATCTCACTGTCTCTCCCATAACTGCAACCAATCTAGCTCTGGTTCAGCAGTTCTGAGCAGTTGCTGCTCTTGTAGAGAACCCTAGTTTGGTGTGAGCACAACCACTTGAAACTCTAACTCCAGAGGATCTGACACCTCTGGTCTCCATGGGGGCCTGAACACACACACACACACACACACACACACACACACACTTTAAAATAAAAATAAATCATTTTTTTTCAAGCAATCACACAGCTTTTATAGGACCATATTCTTTCTTTGTGTTTGGTATAGTGATTTGTTTGTCTCATTAACACAATATCCCCTCAGTTCTCAATAGCCAGTGTATCTGTTCCCTCCTTTGTGAAGCCCTTTCTGTTTCTCATTGCACACAACACATTCCTCTACTACATCTTTTTACATATTTTTGTCCTAGTTACTTATTGAAAGTCTGCCTGTATTTTCCCAAGAGCAGACCTTGACTGCTTAGTTCTGTATTCTCAGAAGCTACCATACCTGGTGCTTAGAACAGCATGGATACATCTATCTCTATCATCTAATACTACAGCCCGAGTTCTGCATTTTCTTGTGTCATATCTAATTTATCTATACAGCTATGTCAACTGGTTCATTAAGGTACAATTGGTTCTCTGCATCATGGGCTTTGGGTTCACAGAGTTGACCAACCCTGGATTGGAAATATATAAGAAATGTTGCAAGACATTCTCAGACTAGCCAAGCCTCATGGAGGGAGAGACATAGCCCAGGGACCTTCCTAGGAGAGGCTTAGACAAATGTGTGTGCTCCCTGAAGGGATGCCCTGCAACTGCGGAGCTGCCGACAGGTCATGCAGTGTGCTCTGGATCTCCTGTTTCATGGGCTGTCACCCACGCTGGGGTGGACTTTTGGTGAAGCAGTTGATTTGAGTCATTTATATAAGTAACCCCTCACTATACTCCTGTAAGCAACCCTGATAAAACTCATTGGCTTATCAACTTGGACTTGGTGGTATCTTAACTTGGGACTGTCATTGGTTCCCTACCTGAGGTGAGTAGACAGTTCCCAAGGAATAGAGTCACAGAACAAGTAAAGATACTGCCTGCTATCTTTGTTATTATTCCCTGAGCCTCATAGTATAATAATCATTCACATGGAATTTGTATGATATTAGGACCAGAAGCCATCAGCAAAGAGTCAAAGTTGTACATAGATAATATGCCACTTGTCCCAAGTCACTTGAACATTTTAAGACTTTGGTAGTGGTGACTCCACTCTGCAGATAGAGAGGAAAAACTGTACTTCTTATGGGTTCAAATCTGAGAAAAATGTTGTATTGATGTATGTTGCATTGGTGTATGTTGCACTGATGTATGTTGCACTGATGTATGTTGCACTGATGTATGTTGCACTGATGTATGTTGCACTGATGTATGTTGCACTGATGTATGTTGCATTGGTGTATGTTGCATTGGTGTATGTTGCATTGGTGTATGTTGCACTGATGTATGTTGCATTGATATAGGTTGCACTGATGTATGTTGCACTGATGTATGTTGCATTGATGTATGTTGCATTGATATATGTTGCATTGATATATGTTGCATTGGTGTATGTTGCATTGGTGTATGTTGCATTGCTGTGTATGTTGCATTGCTGTATATGTTGCATTGATGTATGTGGCAGTGCTTCAGGATTCACGTTTTACTTTTCTAAATGCCTTGTTTGGAGGTCATGTGGCATCCCGGGGAAGCAGGAAGGACGTGTCAGTCCCAGAAATGAGCACTGCCAACACTACTGCACAGACAAGAAAACCAAGACCCTCATTTGTAGATTTTTTTCTAATTGTGGAGACATTAAATCCAGATCTGGGCCTTGCATCCAGCTCAGAATTCCAACTCCATAAACCTTAACAGTATGGTATTATTGTTAGAAAGGCATAACAATAATTTTGTGGGTTTTCTAAAACAAAAGAAAACCACAGCCTGTCATGATAACAACCATAACAAAGCTCTTGGACCCCTCAGGACAGATGGTATCTATGTTTATGGTGTGTCAGTACCACTGTGTGTGAGCAACGCCCCACCCGAGCACACAGGATGGGCTGCACAGGCAAACACTGTCACAGCTCGTCAAGCACAAAGATTCACAAACATGAAACGGCTTCCAAGACCTGGCTCTGAATGACTGAGCCAAGCCCCTGGGGTGTGGCTGTGTGACTCTATCAGTCAGATTCTGAAATAGACCTTGGCTGAGGTTCAGGGTCCACATTTGGGAAGTAAGGTATGATTCATTCTCAATTTGTCTGAATTTTGGAGCTCAGGCCAGGCTCCCTCAGCCCAGGCTCCCTCAGGGCCAGGCTCCCTCAGGGTCAGGCTCCCTCAGGGCCAGGCTCCCTCAGGCCAGGGTGGGGACTGACTGGCATTTCTGTTCCCATGGACCTTGGCAGTGACATTTTCAGGTTCCTCGTGGGTGTAGACGTAGAAGATAGGCCCAGGTCCCATGTAGCACCCAAATCTCAAGATGCTCAAGTGACTTAAGTAACATGACATAATATTTGTGTGTAACCTCTACACACACACACACACACACACACACACACACATGGGAAAGGACTGTATCTGTATATTTTCATATGTGGTGTATATATCTGTATATATTTCCTCCAACCCAGTTCTCATTTAGAAGGCCTAGGGCATCTTAGTTGATTTTAGATGAAATCTCAGGAAGTGAGTGAGATTCGTTGTATCCTGAGTTGATCCCAGGCATTCTAGGGTAAAGGAGGTCCTGGAACATCTGCAGATCCTGAGCATGAGACTCAGGTCACTCTGTCTGACTGGGCCATTTAAGCTAGAACAACATGCTTGCCCAAGCACCTTGAGGGATTACACTTGTGCCCACCCTTGGTTTAACTGGGAATCATGTGACTTCTTCTGTGTCTCTGCTCCCCTCTCCAATTATCAGCTAAGCTGAATGAGCTTAGCATAGCTTCAGAGTCAGCTTTGCCAGAGCTTCATACTCTGAGAGCTGTAACTGCCTAGGCCCCTCTTCATCTCGGGAGACAGCAGAGCACACATGCAGAATGCTCTCTTGAGGAGCAGACAACCTGAGGCAAGAGCTTAGAGTCTGCTCAGGAATGTATTAGTTACTTTTCTGTTGCTGTGATAGAATACCCTGGAAAAATCAACTTAAAGAAGAAAGGATTTATTTTAGCTTATGGTTCCAGGGAGATCATGGCAGGGAAGCACATCCACGGCAGGAATAGAAAGCTGGCTGAGCACATTTTCATCCACACACAGGAAGCAGAGTGAGAACAGGAAGTGGGGTGAGGCTGTTAACCTCCAAGCCCAACCTCCAGTCATGTCTTCTACTTTACAACCAACTGGGAGCCAAGTGTTCACATACATGAACCTGTGGGGACATTTCTCATTCAGACCACCATGGGACCAGATGTCTCTCATCTCATGCTCTCAGTTTCTGCATCTGTAAATGGGAGCTGTTCTCACAGCAGGTGCAATCAGGGCTTGCTTGTGCTCCTGGCCGTCTGCTTCCAAGACACTCTCCTTGACTTCCCCAAGCTGTGGTTTCCTTATTTGAGGGATGGGGATGATAGTGATAGTGTCCAACAAGGGCTGTGTGTCATGAGTTGCATGTGATTGAGTTAAATGAGATCGTGGAAATGAAGCACTGATGTCTGAGTCCATGTGGCCTGCCTTCACGAGGTACCATGGCCCAGTACAAACTACAGAACTTATTTCTCATGGTTCTGGAGCCTGAACATCCATGACCAGAAATCCTCTCTGGTCTTGTTTTTTGAAGGCTCCTTCCTGCCCAGCAGACTGCCATCTCTTGGGGTCTCCATTGGCAGAAAAAGGGTAAGAGAGCTCTCTGGGGCCTCTTTCATAAGGACACTAATCCCATCCACAAAGTCCTCACCCTCAGGATTTAATCTTCTCTTGAATGCAAAAGTGTTATACATGGGTGTGCCACACTGGTACACTCATGTGCATGCACCACACACACATACGCAACATAGCACATAACACACACATACAAATAGCAAGCACAGAGCCATTTACAGCCACATATAAAAGGCGATAGAGACGTCGATGTGCTGCTAAGCATAGACGTTTGGATTACCGAGTGAAAGTTTAGCGCTGCTGTACTTGGGCCTGTTTCCTCTGAAAGTGGTGATGGTGGCCTCATATTTTGCCAGGTTGTCAGGATTTTACATGAGTCAGGGAGGGTGGAAGCATTTGGCAGACTGTGCCATCCAAATTCTACTTTGAAGTACATCTTTCCTTCTGGGAAAGAAGAGGTGTTTGAACCTGTGCCCTCTGCTTTTGCCCTTTGAGTCCATGTGTGTATGCTGCTGCACACGGCTCTCGTCACAATGCTTCACAGCCTGGCGTCCCCTACAACAGGATCTTGTGGATTGCCTTTTTTCCTGTGATCTGGCATTTTGGACAACTTTCTGGCAATTGCTTCAGGTTTCTACAGTTGGCACTTTGGACCATTCCTACTCCTGGTTCGAGTCCTCTCCTCCTTTCAGAGCCCCAGGAACTAGAGCACATGCTAATGAAGTAGTTTCAAGTGTCCAGTCCCGCTATACAGGGCGTCTCATGCATCGGGTCCCAATATACAGGGCGTCTCATGTGTTGGGTCCTGTTATACAGGGTGTCTCATGTGTTGAGGTAGGTCTCTGGAGGGAGTCCATCACCAGAGAAGCAGAGTCAACAGACATTTCAGGAACATCTCCTTCTTCCCACTATGACACCTGTTCTGGTCTACAGTGAAGTCCTCCTCCCTCCCCATCAGTCCTCCCACATCTCATTCCAGGGCCCATCAGGCGTGGGCCAGCTGGAGAGTGAAGCCTGCCACATGCCTACAGTGTGCCTGGGCTGGGAGTGTTCTGTGGTCTGATGAGTTCATGTCTTCTGGCTTGTTGACCTTTAAAGGATATACTGTGCATGTCTTTTCTTGGGTTTCTGGAACAAACTACCTATAAACAGAGTGGCTTCAACAACAGTTCTGCAGGCTGGAAGTCTAAGTTAAGATGTCTGCCTGGTTGGCTTCTTTTGAGGGTTCTCCCCTGGGCTTGAAGCTGGCTATCTGTTCCCTGTGTCTCCTTCCTAGTCCTAATTAGCCTGTGTCCAGATTTCTTTTTGTAAGGACACCAGTCGGATTAGATTTAGACCCACCCTAATGACCCAGTTTTCACTTAATTACCCTTTAAAGATTCTGTATCCAAATACAGCCACATTCTGAGGGAGGGAGGGTCAGGGCTTCAATTTATGAATTTGTAGGAGAGAGGACCCAAATCATTTCATAAAAGAATGCAAAATTATGAATGCAAAACGAGGTTCAGGGTTTCCAAAGGATTGCATAAATGAGGACTCTCAAAGCGTGAGCTTTTTAGCCTCCCGGTGGATTTTCCTGTGGGTTGGCAGCTGTCTGTGGCTTTACACTGCTGACAGGGAGGGTAGGAGGACACAGACACCTTGGGGAAATGTGGACTGGCAAAAAGTTGTTCATGGAGAAAGGGAGAGCTGTAACTGAGGGTAAGGAGGGGAGAGGCTGCCATCCGGCTCTGGACAGAACGGTACAGGGTGTGAGTGCAAGTCGCTCCAGAAGTCAGGCTTATTGCCTCTCAGAATAAGCCTGTAACAGTCAAATGCCACCTGTAGCTCAACTTCCTTCTGGCAGGTGTAAACGCCTGCCCCTCCTCTCTTGGGCCCTATGACAAGTGATTTTTGCCAAACTATAGTTGGTGAAGCAAGTGAGTTTATTGGGCTTACTTGCAGATCAATGGGTGAAGATTTGCTTCCATGAGTGTGGGTGCTCCCCTCCTAAGGCCGTGCTGGAAAGTCTTCACTGAAACATGGATGGTGACCTCCTCCCCCAAAATGGCACACGAAGACTCCCCCCCCCCGCCCCCAGGCTTCTTCAGATTATATATTCTTAGCCCCACCCCCTATGCATCCAGGACAGACTGATTTGTAGAGAAGTGTGGCTGACTCTTCCCGCCCCTCCTTCCTTGTGGAGTGTAGCAGTCAACAAGCTTAGCTGTGATGATCTTAGGGCTTGGGAAGATGGCGTCTGTCCATGGTCTGTCTGTTGGAGGATAGTCTTGTGCCACACCACCATCAGTACTTCTTTCCTTGGATGTGGTCAGAGCTTTATAGAATCAAAGCATTTTTGTGTGTATATGTGTGCACATGTCTGCATGTATGCAGGTGCATGTGGGCATATGGAGTATGTGTATATGCATGCAGGTGGAAGCCAGAGGACAAGCTCAGGGGTATTCCTCAGGCCATCCTGTCTGTCTATCCTGCTTCTTTGAGATAGGGTCTCTCCATGGTCCGGAACTCATTGATTTTGCTTGGTTGAGTCAGCAGTAAGTTCTGATGATCCACCTGCCTGCCTCTTCAGTGCTGAGAGTACAAATATGTGTCACTGTGTGTGGTATCTTTTACATGAATTTTGAGGATCAAACTTGGGTCTTTGTGCTCGCAAGGCAAGTACTTTGCCAAATTAGTCATTTCCCAAGCTCCCAAACAATAATTTTTAACTGGAAAATAACCCAAGAATGTATAAATTATTCACATGTCTACATCCTGCTTGACCTAGCTTGCTTTCTGTTGAGGTAATAAATGCCATGATCAAAAAGCAACTCGGGGAGGAAAGGGTTCATTTCACTTTACAGGTTGCAGTCCATCAGCAAGGGAGAGCACAGCAGGAATCCAGGGCAGGAATGCTGTTTACTGACTTGCTCCTCTGGCCTGTGCTTAGCCTGCTTTATTTATTATTATTTTTTATTTTGATTTTCTATGTGTATGAGTGTATTGCCTGCATGCAGGAAAGTGCATCCATGTCATGCAATGCCCATGGAGGTCAGAAGAAAGCATTGGATTCCCTGGAACTAAAGTTAGGGAAGGTTGCTAGCCACCATGTGGATGCTAGGCATTGAACCTGGGTCCTCTACATGAGCAGACAGTGCTCTTAACTGCTGGGCCATCTGTACAGCCCCATCAGCCTGCTTTCTTATATAAGCCAGGAGCACCTACCCAGGGGTGGAATCATGCACTGTGGACTTAATCTTCCTACTTCATTAAACAATCAAGAAAATTTCTCATAGATGTCTCCACAGGCAAATCTGTAGAGATAATTCCCCAGTTGAGATCCCCTCTTCCCAACTGTGTCAAGTTGACAGCTGTAGCCAAGTACCACACCTCTGAAGACACACACCAACATGCATCTCTGCCACTGGGGAAGCCTGGACCCCATGAGTCAAGGGACTCCTTCATGTTCCACAGCAAGTGAGCACCAATGAGCCAGACACAGATCTTGGAGGCAGACATCTTTTTATTGCATCAGAGCCATTTCTCCTTGTGTGCTGGGACAATGTCTTTAAAAATAAATCTTCATGCTAATGGACCTGTCATGACATGACAACCTACAAACAGGTTTTTGGGTCTGAATCAAGGCCATAAAATTAGGCCAGAAGAGAAGAGCAAGCATAACTGGTTACAAGGGAGTTGGAAATTATCAGAGATATGACCTGGCTGATATGAATCTATATAAATATTCCTTTATTATCAATATTTACCCTGCCCAAAGTCAAGGTGAATAGGAGACTGTGGCCTAGTCAGATAATTCAAATGCTTTAGCAAGGTGGGCAGACTTTGACTGCAAAACTAAACAGGAGAAGTCTATAGAACCTAGAAGAAAAAATCGGCCCAGAGTATGGTTTACTTCATGCCAGCTTGATTCACGTTAGCTGGACTTGCAGTGATTATGCTAATTAGTGGTTTCAATATGATAAGAGAAAATAATTTTAGGTATTTACGGCTGGTCAGCAGGTTACAGATTGGTCCAGGAACCACAGTGCATCCATATGTGATGTGCTGTAAGATTTGAGATGCTCTCTATGACAATGTAAAACTGGAAAAAGAAAAAAAAATCAAAAGAGCCCAAAGCAAAAATCCCCCCGAGTAGAACACTAGTGACAGTGCATCCTGAGCGTAAGCGCCCAGGTGCTCTGATGCTGGAATGCACCTGCACTTTGGAATCATAAGTCCTGTTGTGTTCACTGTTCTCTGGGGCTCAGCAAGGGCAGTGAGTGTGGAGGCAGAAGTGGCAGGAAGAAGGAATAATGTTCCTGACTCTCAGAGGTGCAGGGTAGTGTGAGGTGTTTGCTTATCTCTGAACAGAGGATCTGGAATTTCACCCTCATGGACTAGGAAGATTGATGGCTCCAAGGAAGAGGAAGGATGCATTCTAATTTTTACTTCCCTCTGTCCTGGCTGAATGGCAGAGATTTCAGCATGGACAGCAGGCCAGCGGTACCCCTGGTCTCTGTAGGTGACAGCAGGCCAGCGGTACCCCTGGTTTCTGTAGGTGACAGCAGGCCAGTGGTACCCCTGGTCTCTGTAGGTGACAGCAGGCCAGTGGTACTCCTGTTTTCTGTAGGTGACAGCAGGCCAGCATTACTCCTGGTCTCTGTAGGTGACAGCAGGCCAGCGGTACCCCTGGTCTCTGTAGGTGACAGCAGGCCAGTGGTACTCCTGGTTTCTGTAGGTGACAGCAAGCCAGCATTACTCCTGGTCTCTGTAGGTGACAGCAGGCCAGTGGTACCCCTGGTCTCTGTAGGTGACAGCAGGCCAGTGGTACTCCTGGTTTCTGTAGGTGACAGTCATGCAGAACACTGACTGCTCTGTACTCAAATCTGGACCACTGATAAATGAAGAGCATGATATCTAATGTGATCTCAGAAGTTGGGTTAGAGTGTTTCTGGGAGGCAAGGTCTGAAACAAGGGTCTTTGCATCTCAGCGTCCATGACAGAAAATGGACTGGGAGATCCACACAGGCTGTTTAATTGAGGGAAGGAATGGAACCTATAAAGATCCAAGTTATTGAATCAAGGAAGAATGGGCACTTTTTCTTTTATAACTCTGAGCTGATCAGGTAAAGCCATAGAATAAAATTAAATCCCCAGAGCATGTTATGAGTCAGGTGAGGGTGACTGCCTCGTTATTTTCTTTCATGAGTTCTTGAACAAGTTTTTCATAGGATGTACTGAGGTAAACTTACTTCCTGTATTACCCTGACCATCACCATCTCTGCTTTGTCTGATTAGACTTCTTCCTGAGTGAGATGGAGATTAAAATGAACTGCCTCACCTGCCAAAATTCAGGGAGTTAATGTGTGCTGTGCTGTCCAGTGCTGGGTAGAACACGGTCGATGCTCAGGAGTATGGGCCGTCACAGCCCAGGATTCTTGCTGTTCCTTACCCTCGCCTGCAGGAGCTCCTGAATGGTCACCTTTCTTCTCCTCATCTTCAGATCCAGATCAATCCTGTTCTGTCTGGAAACTTCTAGTTTCCCCGGCATGTGCTCACCTCTCTTCTTTGTAGTCTTAAGGCACTGGCTCTCATCTGGTGCCCTTGACCCTGTTTCTTTGGGCATCTGTGGGATGACAGGAATCCCACTGCTGATTTTACTCCCTCTCCTTCACTGTAACTTAGAGGAGGGTTGAACATTGTCAGATCCACCTAAACAGTTTAATCTGGGCACTTCCTAACAGTGAGACACCAAGTCAATTGCTTTGCTTCCTGAGCTGCAGTTTCTGCAACTTCAGAAAATAGGACAATGCTGCCTGCCTTGTTGGGATTAGCAATAGCACTTATTAGGTGCCTATTGCAGGTCTTGGTACATGTAAGGACCTTCGCCAGTGCAGGTGATGGTGATAACAGTGATGATGGTGATATGATAAGCCAGCTGTTGTTCACTGAACTCTTATTGTACACCACACATTTCCAAATAATCTTTCTTATCCAATATGTCATAACTATGTAGACCTTGTACATGATCTTAAAGGAAAGATGACGGAATGGGATGGCAAATAAATATGTAAATACAGATATAGAGTATGTGCCATTTGGTTTACACACTATAAACTAATATAACCAGTTACGAAAACAATAATAAAACAACAAAACAGTTGTAGAGTGTGACGTGCCTGCACAGCAGCGTGCTTACCACCTTGCCTGTGGAACAGGCTTAACCTGTTCCTGGAAGTTAACCATGGCAACAGCTGAGTCAGTGACCCGGGGCCAATGAGAATTTGCCCAGTCATCAGCACATCTGGCACGTCCGTGGAAGGAGCAGAGCAGGAGATATATATAATATATATATAGTATATATATATATATATATGTATAATGTATATATATATCCCTACCTTCCTCTGAATAAACGAGTCTGCAGCAGCTCGCTATGTGCTTGCTTTCACCCGACTCCTGGTGTCTGTGTGTTGACTCTGCATCTCTCACCCCCACTCCTCAGTTGTGATCCAAACCCTTCCTGCTGGACAGGAGAAGGTTGCAACAGTGATGAGAAATTAGACTAAGATCCTATAGCAGGATAGTTGAGGGGGGGTATGAGGTCAGAGTTCAAGATTAGGTTTTTCTGATCTCTAAATTTGTGCTTTTGGATTTTTCTCCTGTGAGGATAGGCAGGTGATGAGCCTCAGTCTGTCTCTAGAGTGCAGAGTCAAATGGCAGATGTGGTAACTGAGATGTATGATTGACTTGCACTTGATTCAGGCTGCCATTGGGTTGCAAAGGATCTGGGATTTGAAGGAAGGTCCTAGGGAACAGAACTGATTATATAATTGAGGTGAGCTTGGGTTTCTGGGAGCTTCGCATCACAGCTGCTCTTTAGACCCGCCATGTTTTAGAATAAATTCAAAAGAACAGGATCTACTGAAATGCATTTGAAGAAAAGTTGCGTTCTCTGATATGAGCAAAGTGATCAAGGTCAAAGCTCCACATCTTAGTCAGTGAAAGCCAGGTGGGGTCTTCAGGAGCTTCTTAAGAAAGAGGTTAGGCATAACTTACAGGGCACGGTCAGATGCTGAAACATATACAGGACGAGGTTAAAGAGTGCCAGCGGAAGTTCCAATGGAGTAGAATAATTTAGTTCTTAGTTAACCAAAAAAGAGACCAAGGGTGGTAGATGTGATCATGTTTTTTCTTCAAGCTCATAAGGTTTCAAGTGGTAGAGCAGGGCTTTGAACAGATGCTTTTTGCCCTTTTGATTGATTTATTTGTTCTGTTTCCGGAAATGGGAAAGCGAATTCCAGAAGATAGGATGTGAAAAAGCCTAAGACCTACAAGGGACGTTGGTCAAAATGTTAGTTTTACAGGGTCAGGTGAGTGGACTGTTGGATGGAATGATGAGAGGGAAGAGAAACCTCTGTCATTTCCTGATAACTGCTCCACATATGTTGAGAGTAGAGATCCAGTGATTCTGTGACGGTAAAGTATGGATTCACCTGGGACCCATCTCCTCCTGCTGGAAATTGTAACATTTAGGGAAGCAGGCCTGGTCTTTGAGCTTAATTAGTTGGTTTTAGATTGGAATTTTATTATTTACTGTCCTCTTCAGACTCAGTTTCTTCATCGAGAATGGAACTAACAGTCTGTCTTGTGGTATTATTTTATGGATTGGGGTCAACATAAAAGAATCTACCTCTCTGGCTGGAGAGATGGCCTAGCAGTTAAGAGTGCCGACGCTCTTGCAGAGGACCTGGGTTTGATCCCTAGCACCCTCATGGCGGCTGAGAACTGTCTGTAACTCCAATTCCAGGAGAACTCCAGTTCCAGGGGAATCCGAGACCCTCTTCTGACTTCCGAGGCATGGCACGACATAGGTGCACAAACCTACATGCAGACAGTACATTCATACACATAAAATAAATAAATAAATAATTAAAAAATCTACTTCTCTTGTGCCTGTGATATGGGGTTGGCCAAATTTTATTTGATTGACTTTCTTTATATATGATAGCCGCTTGGGCACCCCAAGGAGAGAGGAAGAAAGGAAGAAAAGGAAGGAAGCAGTGCACCAAGGAGACAGGAGCAACTCATTCCTACTCCTCTTTAGCATGCATGAGGACATGGGCACTGTGCAGTCTGTCTGGGTCCTGCATGGTGTTGTTGTTGAGCTGACCTAAAAGAAATGTAAGAGCAGGCTAGGGAAGGAAGCCCACTACATAGTGAATTCCAGGGGCTACACGGAGACCCTATCTCAAAACAACACCACAACAACCACCACTGTCACCACCACCACCAACATAATGGTACTGCTGTCATTTGTTGATTCTCAGTGTGTTCCAGGTACTGTATTGGCAACCTGAATATGAAGTAAGGATCAACAATAATGTTTCTAACCATTTTAAGCTCTATTTTAAGCTAGACATGTATATTTCTTTAGTGTGTGTGTGTGTTTTAGTCCCTGACACAACTTAGAGTGGAAGACTCCAAGTCAGGGATGGGATTGGACACAACCTACTACCTCCTTAAACCCTTTATTTTTTGTCATTTTTCCAGGAATAAAAATAAACATTTATTTCAAATGATACATCGTTCTCTGCTGTTCTAAACCCTTTTCTCTTCTGGGATATCTTCTAGTAGAAAAAGCCTCGAACGATAGTTTCTGGTGCCAATACTGGCCATGTGTCCATGTGGCTGAGGCAGATGGATTTCTGGTCAGGTGGAACTGAAATATATTTTCTCAACACAGTCTGGCAGACAGTCCCGTCTCCACAAGTGCGTATCACAGCTCACACAGAAGCCATGCATACTGCATGAGCTCTCAGGGAAGAACCAGATACTTGTGAAGCACAACCCTCAAAATAAAACCAAAACATTTCAAAACAACAGCAGTTACAACGCCACTAACTTACTTAGTGAATTTTCACCCGGTCGAGAGCGTGGAACACACCCCCTCCTTGTGCCCAAGACAGAAATCTGAAAATCCTAACCAGCCAATGGTGAGGATTTAAAGTAGGTCCCTATTCTGGGTGGAGACAATATGCGGTCAGTACACTGATAGTTCCAGTGTGGAGCTAAAGGTCTTTTCAGATCTGGATGTCAACAAAGATGAGAACAAAGTTGATGGGCAGTCTCTCAGAACAGAATGAGAAGGCTGGAGAACTAGCTCAGCTTATTAAGTATTTGCCCGAAGAGTGTGAGACCTAAGTTCAATCCATAGACCCCACCTAAAAAAGCCAAGCAAGGTGGTGGTATGCACTCGTATTTTCAGCAGTGATGAGACGGGAGCCAGACAGGCAGATCCCTGGAGCCCGCTGGCTGGCCCGCTGGTCAGCCCGCTTAGCCCACTTGGTAAAATTTCAGGCCAATGAGAGACTCTGTCTCAAACAAAAAAAATGGAAGGCACCTGAGGAACAACACCCGAGGATCTCCCCTGACCTCTACGTGCACATTCACACACATACATTAACATACCTCCCACACATGCATGTGCACACACCCATGTACCCATGTTCTCTCTCTCTCTCTCTCTCTCTCTCTCTCTCTCATCTTACTTCTGAAGATGTCATTTCTAAATCATTTGAGGTCCTGGGCTGCCTTAGAATTTTTCTTTTGTTTTGAGATGTTACAGACCAAGTGACATGCAAGTGTCTGGCTCATTTCTTCCCTGGTACACAGTACAGTGCTCAAGGATTTGGGTTTGATGAAGGCTGGCTAGGCACCATTCTCAGCTGCCATTTCTAGCTACTCACTCTTCTATCCCCCTTTTCCAACTTTGTGTCATGTATTAGTATGCGAGTGACATTATATTAGGGATAACCTTTAATGTTCTCTAAGTTCTAACATTTAGAAGCTCCATACCTTCACTATTATTAGTGCTGTGGACATCTGTCGATTTTGGCTTCTAAGAACCCTTCCCTCCTCTTATAGTAGCAGCTCTCTCTGTTCTTTTGGGAAACTGACCTCCCACTTTTCTTCCCTGGGGTTCTGGTGACTCCCAGTCATGATGGTGGTAGGCAGAAGGAAAGCCAAGAATGATTTAAAATGCATAATCACAAAACTCAGCAGGATGTGATCCCTACGTGGATGTGGAGGGTCAGGATGGGGAGGGGAGCCTGGAACGGCTGCCAAGACTGGGCATGGGTGACTGTGGGAGGAGAGAGCTGCAGGATGGTGAGCCACAGGACCCTGGGGAGGAGCAGGTCACTGCTGAGAGGCACCCGTGGGCTGTGTGTAGGGAGAAGTCAGAGGGGCTTGTCAGTCACAGGGTCCTGTGCATCTCCTGTGCACCATGTGTTCCTTCACACCTACGCCTGACTCAAGCTGTGGTCATAATCTGGGTCTTGGCCCATGCTGAGCTGCTGCAAAAGGGAACCACAGCATATAGAAGGATGAAGCATGGGTATTTATTGATGCACAGTATAGAGGCTAGGAAGCCCAAAGCTCCTTAGGGCCTTTGTTCTCCATCATATGGTTCTCCATAATATGGTGGAAGACATGACATGGTAAAAGGGAAGAGAAGATCAGTGAATGTTTCTAGAGTGTTCTAAAACTTTGTCTTTATAGCTCTGGGGCTGCAGGCAATGATGCTGATGCCCACTGTGGAGCAGGTGTCTTCTACCTTGGCCACCTAACCTTCTGATGTCTGCAAAAAGCACATCTGAGCAGGTTTTGCTCACATAAAAGAAAAACTATTCTATGGAATAATGGTATTAAATAGTTCTATTTTGGAGGGTTTGTGTGCACCACATAATTAACATTTATTGCCTAGAGTCTCTATTACAACCTTGTGGGTGAGTGCCCAATGCTGCGTTACATTAATGGAAACCAAGGTGGAGGGCATTAGGTAATTTGCACAGGACATAAGCAGGAAGCAGCCTGTTGTCTCTGCCACACGCGCAATGTCACCCTCTGATTTCCTGAGCTCCCTGCTTACTGCCTCAGCAGCCTGGGCCGGTACATGTGACGATGATGCTGAAACACTTGTTACTGCTCCTACTTAGGACCTTGCTTCTAACTTGAATCTCTTAGAAGCTTTGTTGTTCTCTCCTCAGGTGCCTTTGAGGCTCCTAAACCAAGGACAGGCACTTCTGGTTTCTGATCGACTTGACCAGGAGCATGCTTTACAAGCCCCGGTGCTGTCCCATGGCCATTTTCCTACTGTGAACACATTTGCACAGAATGGATAAGGGCTTTTGAAGAGGGATAATTGAGTTCTGCTTTCATTTATGAGATTTCCCTTGTGACATTAGCTTAGTCGCAAACCATGTGCTATGGTTTGGATGTTCAAGGTTCCCTCAAAGTCCATGTGTCCCCAGCTTGACACCGTTAGGAGGTGGTAAAAACTTGAAGAGCTGGGCCTTAGTAGGAGTCACTGGTGTCATTGGGAGCCTGCTTTGCAGGGGGCAGGATGCCAATCTCTTCCTCTCTCACCTTCTGGCTATGAGATAGACTGTTTCATATGATCATGTGTTGCCACGATGATGATGTGTGTCTTACCATGGGTCTAAAAGCAGTAGGGCCTACTGAGCATGGACTGAATCATCCAAATAAACTTATCTAAGTTGATGATCTCAGATATTTGTTATAATGACAAAACTTGACTAAACACATTAGTGAACACCTCAATATCATCTGTAACATATATGTATATATATGAACAACTATACCTAATTCTAATGTATTCTTTTGAGTATTGACTAAGATAATGCCTTCTGAGAAATAATGTGGATGCTGTAAGGTTAAAACAAAACATTAAAAGGGAGAAAGTATAAAAATCACCAGGGGAACATTTATTCAAAACACATTTGCTGAGTACCCATTAGGTACTAAAGACCATCCTAGGTGCCAAAAGAACAGCTGTCCATAGTAGACTATACTTCTCAAGAATTTTACATTGTAATTGGGGAATTAAATAAGGTAATGCTGAGTGGTGATACCTGAGATTAGGAAACTGAAATGAGATGAAGCAGATGGAGATGTTGAGGTCCGGTCATTTTTTATGTAGGTTATGCGAAGAACATAGAATGGCTTGGGTGAGACCATGAGATGGGAGTGAGGGTATGAATGAAGGAAGAAGTCGATGTACAAATGGATAGGTGAGAAACAAGTTCACAGACAGTCCAGGATGGTGGATGGTCTGGTCTTGCTGGAGAAAATATCAAGCAGGCAGCATGGTTAAAATGGAGTCACAGGGGAGGCAGCAGAGTTCCAGAGAGATGGGGAAGGAAGAGCAGCTCTGCAGAGCCTCGTAGACATTGTAACGATTTTACTTTGAGTACTTTTGGTTCTGAGCAATAGCTTAACAGGGCACAATTTATATTTTAGTAGAATCGTTTTATCTGCTGAGGGGAAAATCATGACTGAGAGTGAGGACGGTTGGGAAAATGACAGAGCAGGGGTCATGGATACTGAATAGGAGACTTTGCCTATTGGGCAAACTAGTGAAGTATGAGAACAAGAGTCAGTTGCCACTTTGATCCTAAAAACAGTAGAATCTGAGGGTGTATTGCATGTGACATGACACCAAGAGAGAGGAGTCACCCCCAACCCTCCGCTGTCTCTAAGGTTCTTGGAGAAATGAATTGGAAGAAAGGAGTTGTGTTTAATGATCTGGGGAAGACTGAGAGGTGCTGTGGTGCAGGGCTGTGGGCTGATGTATGTAGGCACTGTATAGTCATCAAATCATGGTGTGTAATGTATCCATTGCCTTATGAATTTGCCTTTTCTCTTGGGTGAGAATATTTACTCTTCACCTACTTAGCTAGTTGGAAGCATTCAGCACCACATGGTTAACAATGGTAGAGGAACATTTCAGTTAACCATGTGATTAATCCTAGTATCATTTGTTAAAGAGACATTCACAAGTATATTCTTCCCACCCCTGCAAATAAAAAAAATCAATTGATCACACTTGGGTTAAGATGATAGATTAGAATCTGCCTCTGTGTGATCAGATGAAAAAAAAGGGGGGGGGGGACAAAACCCTAATAGATCCTATTCCAATAAGAGAAAGAGCTAATACAAATGAAAACCACTCTAAGATATCATCTCACTCCCATATGACTGGCTAAGATCAAGAAAACAAAAGTCACCAAATGCTGGAGAGGTTGTGGGGAAAGGGAAACACTCATCCACTGCTGATGGGAACGTAAACTGGTACAACCACTGTGGAAAGCAGCGTGGAGAACCCTTAAAAAACTCAAAATGATCCAACCACCTGACCCAGCCATACCACTCCTGGGTATATACCCACAAGACTCATCTTACTGCAAAGATACATTCACATCTATGTTTATTGCAGCCCTCTTCACAAGAGCAAGAAGATGGAAACAACCCAGGTGCCCCTCAACTGAGGAATGGATAGAGAAAATGTGGTACATCTACACAATGGAGTTCTATGCAGCAGTAAAGAAAGATGACATCATGAACTTTGCAGGTAAATGAATGGAACTTGAAGCCATTATGCTAAGTGAAGTAACACAGTCCCCCAAACCAAACGGGGAATGGTTTCCCTCATTTGTGGATGCTAGTACCAAATCCCCCAATTGAAAGACAGGCTGAGCAATGTTATTGTTATATTTCTTTCTATCAGAAAGCAACTGTGATGTTATAATGTGAATCTCTTAATAAGCCCTAGAATTAACTTACCACATACTTTCAGACATGGTAATTAATGTATATGGGGGAAGGTATATATTCATATTTTAGTGTAAAATAAAATTAAAGGGAAAAATGTGAACTCCTAAACATATGTCGGGGTTAACATACAATTCATTCTTGGAGGACATAATTCTGGCACATATATGATGTTTATATAGGAATATTTTAGACTGATGCAACTGGGAGGGAACAGCACAAGGACCAGGTCAAAGAATGGACTGATATAGTTAAAATCTGCCAAAAACAATAAACCCTTACAGAGAAAAAAACTTTAAAAAAGACTGAGAGAAAGAATCAGGACATGTATGGCAGAATGCATGATCTGGGGTGGGGTAGGGAGAATGGAAAGGGAAATGTGTCTAAATTGAATTGAAAATGATGCCTGAAATACACAAAACATCAATAAAAGTATTATATTAAAAAAAGAAAACAGAAGCTGAGGTGGGAACTGCGTCACAAAGGAGTAGTCATACTGGCACCTCCTGCCATACCATGCTGCTCGTGCTGACTGGGGTCAGCTGTCTGTGCCAGTGAAAGGCTTTAATGGGCATGTGCTGTGAGAACTGGAGAGAGACGATCTGGGCTGCAGAGACAGTCAAGGGTGGACAGGACAGGTATAGAGTGAGTGTGAGCAGAGCAGGCTGCGGAGAGAAGCAGAAGTTACGGCACAGAACTGGAAGCTGAGACCAGGAGATATTTGCCAAAGAAGGTGTCCTCCCTCTCTCCAGTCCCTGGTTCCTCCACATCAGATCATGGGAGGGGTGTTCTCGAACCTGACACAGTATCCTGGCAGTGGGACAGTAATAAACTCTGGGAGGTGGATCTTCCATAGCCTCTCAGAGCTCAGACATAGAAAGTCTTAGACACGAAAACAGTGGCCCATTAGACACCAGAGATGGGCTTGTACCTCAGGTGGTGGTGGGGGGTGCGGGGGCTCAGACCGGGGCACTGTGCTGGGATGTGAACTTGGTCACAGAAATCTTGTCAGCTGGAAGGACATGCTGACAACTTGTTTTAGCTGCACAGACTGGCAACCCTCCTTTCACCAACAACAGTGAAAACTGATTTAGCAAAAACAGTCCTTGGTGAGGGAGGACCACATCATGCTGTTGGGAACATACAACCTACGGGGAGTTCGATTCCTTCTTGTTCCTGTTTATTTCTATAAATTCATTTTTATACTTTTATGCTCTGTTTTCACTGACTTCCCATCAGAAGCCTTCTGTTACAGTCCTGTCCTCTCTTTCTCTATCCCTCCCTACTTTCCATATTACTCCTCATACCTCCAACCCAAGGGCCTTTGCTTTTGTTCTCACTTGATTCTTTTTATTCCCTTTTCTAGTCCCTTCCTCATTTCATGATTTAAATACTGATATATTTACTTCTAAATACCTATAAGCTGCATTTTCTCTAACTAGTACCTTAGTGCTACTATCTCTAAACTTTAAGACACAGGTGCCTAGGTATCTCCTTCTGCAAGTTTATAACCCGACTGTTGTTCATCTTTACCTCTCTTACTGCAGTCAGTCATCTTCTTCCCTAAACAGCAGTAGGGACCATAAATATAAATAAATACGTCTCAGGAAGATCACTCATGTATAATAAAAAATGAATAAATAGTATGAAAAATGAAAAGAAACATAACTATGAGACAGCAACCCACTATGATATTTCCATAAGCTCATAATGCCCCCATACTGGAAACCAAAGATAATGAGGTAGCTGAGATGGCAGGAAAAGATTTCAGAGTTCTACTTTTTTAAAAAAAGACCAGTGGGCACACAAGGAGTCAGCTAAACAGATGAATGAAGTCAGAAAATTTATTTAGGATCTAAATAAGAAAGTTACCAAAATAAACAAAATGGTCGGTAGCTTGGAGGGAAAATTCAAAACCAGAGAGGAAAAATTCAGCAAAGAAATTGTTACTTTGAAAAAGAACCAAACAAATCATAGAAACGAGTCAATCAATCAAATCGAAAACCCAGTGGAAAGCATATTGTATTAGTTACTTCTCCACTGCTGTAATAAAATGCCATGACAAAGGCTACTTATAGAAGGAAGAGTTTATTTGGGCTTACAGTTCCAGAGGGATGGGATTCCATCATGGCTGGGCGGTGTGGCAGCAGAGGTGGCCAGAGCAGAAAGCTGAGCATTCGCGTCTTCAGGCATGCACAGGGAGCAAGGAGGCCCAACTCAAAGTGCAGGAAGCAAAGGAGCTCTCAAAGTCCAACCCCAGTGGTGTGCTTCCTTTAGCGTGGCCACACCCAAGGTTCCACGACCTTGAGACCATATGGACAGTCATATGGTCAGTAGGTAACTGGAGACAAAGTGTGAAAATGCTTCTCATTCAAACCACCACATTCCACTCCCTGGCACCTGTTGCTGCATGCCAGGAACATAATGCAAAATGCATTTAGTCCCATTTTAAAAGTCCTCATGGACTTTAACAGTTTCAACATTGTTTAAAAGCCCTGTATCTTCCAAGACATAAGGCACTCTCTTAACTATAACCCCCTGTAAATTCAGAAAGCAAATTACATACTTCTAATAGTTCATGACACACAATACACATTCCTATTCCATCAGGAAAGAATGGGGCATAGTGAAGAAACACCAGACAAAACAAGACTGAAAACCAGCAAGATGAACACCAAATCCTGTGGTTTTATGTCTAATGTCTGAGACTTTAGTTCTAAAGGGAGTAGATGGCTCCACTCTTGCTTTTCTGCCTACAATGTACGTACATCTCTCTCAGTTTGTTTCTACTCCCTGTAATCAACTCTTCTTGGCAGATATCTCATGGCTGTGTCACAACCAACATCTTGGAGTCTCTACTGCAAACCTGCTGGGGACAGCCAATCAACAGCCAGAGAAACCACAGAAACTACACAAACTCTTAGAGACCGAACAATACACTTCTGAAAGAACAGTGGGTCATTGAAGAAATCAGAGAGGAAATTCTAAAAATTCTTAGAATCAAATGAAAATGTTAGTGTAATATATCAAAACTTTTGGCATAGAGCTAAGGCAATTTTAAAGAAATTTTATAGCTCCAGACACTTATATTTAAAAATTAGAGATATATCAAATAACTTAATCATGTACCTCAAGGTTTTAGAAAAATTGGAAGCCAATCTCAAATGTAATAGATGGCAAGAATTAATAAAGATTGGAACAGAAATTAATGAAATGGAAATGAAAATAATAATGCATAGAATCAATCAAACAAAGATTGGGTCGTTGAAAATATGAACAAGACTGAAAACTCTAGCCAAACTAGCCAGAAGAAAGAGAGAAAGCTCAAATTAATAATATTAAATATGAAAAAAAGAATTTTCCTAATAGACTCCATTGAAATGCAGTGAGCCATTAGGGGATTCTTTCAAAATGTATATTTCAAAAGCTGAAAATCTAAAAATGGGAGATTTCCTCAACACACATGACCCACTACACTTAAACCAGGAAGACATAAGCAATTTACACAGACCCACAACATATAACAAGGCTGAAGTAATAATTAAATTCTACCTAAGGGGCTAGAAAGAAGGCGCAGTGGTTAAGAGCACCTACTGCTACTGCAGGGGACCCAAGTTTGGTTCTCAGCACCTAAGTCAGGCAGCTCTTAACTGCCTGTTATTCCAGTGCAGACAGTTGTCAAGGTGTCTCCTGGCCTAAGCCTTGCTGCACTTCCAAAAGCTGTGCCACGACATGATTTCTAAGACTTTCTGTCTTAGAACTGAGCCTTTGACTTGCAATTTCTGCTTGGTACCAATGGTCCCTGTCACTGACTTTTTCAAAATAAGGCAACCTTGTAACTTAAATTCGCCTTTTTGAACTAATATTGAATCTTTAATCCACTTATACACATACATACACAATGCACAAGCACATACACACTCACATCCCTACATTTGCTTTAGCAATGCACAAACAGCCTCTGTAGAAGACTAGTCATCCCAATTTGTGTTTCTGGGTAATATTTTAATTTGGCATTAGGATTTTTATTAACATTTTATGGTTTCATTTGTCTATTTTAAGCTGGTTTATAGGACGGGGAGAGGAAAGCTGTACTAGCATTGCAAATTGTTTTCTTTTTTTATTTTATTTTTTTAAATTTATTTTTGTATGTGTATGAATGTACTGTCTGCATGTAGGTCCGTGCACCCGTGTCGTGCAATGCCGCGGAGGTCAGAAGAGGGTCTCAGATTCCCCTGGAACTGGAGTTCTCCTGGAATTGGAGTTACAGACGGTTCTCAGCCGCCATGTGGGTGCTGGGGATCGAACCCGGGTCCTCTGCAAGAGCAGTCGGTGCTCTTAACCGCTAGGCTATCTCTCCAGCCCGCAAATTGTTTTCTATAGTGCTGAAAAATAAACAAAGGCAAGGAGCTTATGGATTCACGCTTCCTCATGGACCCAAGTTTAACTCAGCCTCAGCTCTAAGTGTCCTTTCCATCACCCTGCTCGGTGACAGGGATGTTTTACAAGTTTTCAGCACCCTTAGAGTGATATCTCTTTGCAAACAAATAACAAGTATTTATGCCACATCAGTACTTGGAAATACAAATTAAATGCTGTGTGTACCTATTGGCATTGAAGCCACAGTCATGCTAACTACCTCAGGAAATTATATTATTTTTAGTGCATTTCCTCATCAGAATCCAAATAAAGCAGAGGTGAGGACAAAAGGTGGGAAGATGGATGATAGGCCTATGGTCAGTCAGTAATGTGCTTGCCATGCAAGCCTGAAGACCTAAGTTTGAGTTCCAGATCCATGTGAAAATGCACTCACAGACCAGCTTCTCTCCAGGAACCCCAGACAGTCTGCCTGTACATCTCCTGACCCCCTCTGCTGCTGGTTGCCAGGGCCTGCCATTGGCTTCTAGCTCTCCTCCCTTCTCAGCCCACTTCCCACCAGGGCCTTTCCAGGTGCCCCACATGACCTGGAGACCCAACGAGGCTGTCTGCACAGCTCCAACATTCCAAAGCCCTGGACCACTTCCTCTTCCTGGCCCATCTTCCTCCTGAGATTGTCTAGATCCCAGTCCAACACTCAAGAGACCCTGACTTTCCCCCTATGTCATGATTCAGATCCTTGCCACCTATTCAACTGGGGCCCTCCAGCTGTTCTATCCAGCTCTAAGACCCAGGGTCTGTCCACACTTTCCAAGGGAAACTGTTCAAAGCTCCCTGACTAAGCCATTGAAGGTACCAGAGCATAGCTTTCAACCAGAAGATCTGCAGTAGAGACTATGAGTACCAGACAAACATGAAACTGACATCTTAGCTATGCTGTTAACTGGACACTTCTTGAACATTATAAATATCTCTGCTGAAAGAAGGTGACTGGAAGAAAAAAGCTTAAAAAGCTCAAATAACAAATTAACTCCAGATGCGCAAATCCCAGGGCAGAAATAAAACAACACAAAATTAAAATAACACATTTCCTCCAAATATACAAATCTCAGAGTAATAGCCCCTAATGAAAATGACCTGGAAGAACTTTCAGACAAAGAATTCAAAAGGATGATTATAGTTATAGTCAAATGACTCCAAGACACGGAGATGAATGAGATGAGGAAATCGAATAAAATCAAATAACGCATTCAGAAATAGAAGCACTGAAGGAAAACCAAACTGAAATGATGTTGCGAATGAAAAACCCACTAAGCTCACTAGAAATCCCAGTTTCTATTAACAGAATGGATCGTGATGAAAACAGAATTGGAATGGAAGGAAGTGGAGGAATTGGATCACTTGGTAAAGATCAATGAGAAATTTTAAAAGAAATATGAGAAGAAAATAGAAGAAAATGGAAGAGTTTGGGGGGACATCATAAAGTGATCCATCTTTAAAATTGTGGTTGCAGGACAAAAATACCATAGTGAAAATAAAAACCATATCTTCAGTAATTCATAGAAGAAAATTTCCCAAATCTGGAGAAAGAGATGCCCATTCAGGTGTAAGAGACTGACAGGACATCAAATAGACAGCACCAGAAAAGAAGTTACCCATGGCATATCATAGTGGAAACATTAGAAGAACAGAAAGCTGCAAGAGAGAAAGGTCAAGCCACTTGTGAAGACAGACCCACTAGAATAACACTTGGTTATTCAAGGAGTTCTTTAAATTTCTGGAAGTGCTTGGAAAGATTTGTTCCAAGTTCCAAAAGATCATGATTGTCAACCTGAACTATTATACTCACCAAACAGTCTATTAAAATTGGAGGAAGAATAAAAAGTTTCCTTGATAAAAACAAGTTGAAGGAAGTTAAGATCGGAAGGAATACTTCAATATGCACAGAAAGATTAAGCACTCAAGAGGTCACAGGGAGCAAGTAAACCACTAGGAGAGGTCATCAAAAGTGACTTGAGAAGATACTTCAAAGTCAATAAAATGACAGGAGTCGATACATATCTTTCAATAGTAAGTACGAATATTAAGTTTCAGTTCCCCAATAAAAGAGACACAGACTAAAAGATTGAATCAGGATCCATGTCTTTGTTTCTTCCAAGAAACATATCTCAACATAGATAGACACTATCTTAAGACAAAAGGATGTAAAAATGCTTTCCAGGCAAGTGAAAATAAGAAACAAGCAAATGTAGCTATCGTATAGAATCTAACAAAATAGATTTCAAATCAAAACTAGTTAGAAGAGATAAAAGGGGACACTTTATACTCATTAAAGGAAAAGTCTGCTGGGCGTGGTGGCACATGCCTTTAATCCTAGCACTATGGAGGCAGAGGCAGGTGGATCTCTGAGTTCAAGGCCAGCCTGGTGTACAGAGTGAGCTCCAAGCCAGCTGGGACTTAAAAGGAGACCTTGTCTCAAAAATTTAAAAAAAGGAAAAGTTCACCAACAAGACATCACAATCCTAAACATGTATGCAGTAAACATAAGGGAACCCACTTTCATTAAAAATAACTATTAGATCTTAAATCACAAATTAATCACAGCACAGTGATACTGAGTGACTTCGCTACCCCATTGTCACCAATAGACAGGTCATCAAGAAAAATATTAAATAAAGAAATTCAGGAAATAGATAATAGCTTAAATCAAATGAACCTAACAGAGATCTACAGAACATTCTACCCAAATACTAAAAAATACACATTCTTCTCAGCAGCTGATGAAACTTTGTCCAAAATTAACTACATATTAGGACACAAAACAAGTCTCAACAAATATGGGAAGATTGAAATAACATTTTGCATTCTATATAACCAGAAAGGAATAAAGCTGGATCTCAACAGCAACAGAAAGTACAGGAAATCTACAAGCTCATGGAAACTAAATAACACACTAGTAAGTAAAAATTGGGTCAAAGGAGAAATCCCTAGAACTTAATGGAAATGAAAACACAACATATCAAAATCTATGGGACATAATGAAGACAGTCCTAATAGGAAAGTTTATGCAGTAAATGCCTACATCTAGAAAACTAGAGAAATCTCATATCAATAACTTAATGATGCACCTGGAAGCCTTGGAAAACCAAGAACAAACATCACATAAAGGAATAAACTTGGGAGGCAGAGGCAGGTGGATCTTTGTGAGTTCAAGGCCAGCCTGGTCTACAGAGCGAGTTCCAGGACAGCTGGGGCTACAGGGAGACTCTGTCTCGAAAAGACCAAAAAAAAAAAAAAAAA
>VZQC01001938.1:22295-38987 GCA_009823505.1 Rhizomys pruinosus | reverse complement strand
GGGCTGGAGAGATGGCCTAGCGGTTAAGAGCGCCGACCGCTCTTGCAGAGGACCCGGGTTCGATCCCCAGCACCCACATGGCGGCCGAGAACCGTCTGAAGCTCCAATTCCAGGAGAACTCCAGTTCCAGGGGAATCCGACGCCCACTTCTGACCTCCGCGGCATTGCACGACACGGGTGCACAGACTTGCATGCAGACAATACATTCGTACACATACAGAAATAAATAAAATTAATAAAAAAAAATTAAAAAAAATACCTATATTCTACTAAACTAGAGACACTAAAGAAGTGGATGAATATATACATATACATATATATGTGTGTGTGTATGTGTGTGTGTGTGCATGTGTGTGTGTGTGTACATGCATGTGTGTGTGTATTCTCTTTCCAAAGTTAAATAAAAGTGAAATAAGTAACTTAAACATACCTATAACCACCAATGAGATAGACACAGTAATTAGGAATCTCCTAACTGCATGTGCCAAGCATCTCTGCTCTGTTAGGACCCTTCTAGATTCCTGCAACTAGGGTTTTTCCCAAATCTGTCTTGGTAAGTCTCCTTTCCCCCACTTCCCTGTGCTCCATGATCTCAGCACTTCTAGGACTTTTGGACTCTCCTGGGTGCATTCCCAGGCTGTCTTGGTGTGGTCCTTTTCCTAAACCTCCTGTACCAGCCATCTCTGCTCTGTTAGCACACTTGTGGACCCCCAGATCCTGGAGCTTTTCCAGACCTACCTTGTTAAGTCTCCTTTTTCCCATATCTCTGGGCTCTGACATTGCCACCTTAGCTCTGCAAGGACCCTTGAAATCTGCTGGAAGCATTCCCAGATCTTCCTATTAGACCTGCTCAAGTTGCTAGGGTCCTTGAGCCCCAAGACCTGTGAGGTTTCCCAGCATGACCTATCAGACAACCTGTTCACCCAGCCCACCCTGATGTTTGAGAACCATGAGGATTCAACCCTGGAACCTAAACTCAAAAGTTACACCTATCCCTAGTGTAACCAAGACTACTTCTTTCACTCCACTTGCACATTGCCAATAAGTGACCTCCAAACTGAACACCAAGCACTACTCAGCTACGCCATAGCCTGACAAGTTGCAGAAACATCAAAGAAAGATACAAATAACCACTCAACAAAGATGTGATCACTTACCACATGACAAGAAACACCACCAAAGACACAAGTCCAGATGCTGAGATCTCATAAACAAAACATAAAAATCATGAATAACCAAGATAATATGTCTGCTACAGAAATTAGTACCCACATGTAATGTTTCCTGAGAATGGCAACCTAGAAGATGCACAAGATGACTATTTCAAAATATAATTATGAATATGTTCAAAGAACTTAAAAAGGGATATGAATAAAAAACTAAATGAAGACCATGAAAACACAATTGAATGAAATACTAAAATAATTAGAAACATAAAATTCAAATTTAATAGAGATGAGAATCTCTGAAAAAAAAAGCCAAGCTGATATAAAACATGAAATAAACAACTCAGAAATTCAAACAAAAAAACTTAAGGAAGTGGAGGAAATTGAACAGAGAATATCAGATCTTGAAGACAAGCTTGGGGAAATAATCAAAGAATATAGCAAATCAACAATAAGCCAAGAAAAGAATATGCATAACCTCTGAGATTGTAAAAAGACCAAATATAGGACTCATAAGTGTAGAAAGAATAAGAAGAAACCCAGAAAAGGTCCAGAAAATATTTTTAATAAAACCACAAAAGGACATATCCCAAGTCTGGAGAAAGAGAGATACCTATCAAGATACAAGAGGTATACAGAACACCAAGTACAGGCCCAGAAAAGAAACTCCTCATGTCATATAATAGTCAAAAGTCTAATGTTCAGAATGAAGAAAAGATTTTTGAACACAGTGAGAGAGAAAGAAAAAGTCACATGTAAAGGCAGGCCCATCAGAATAACAGCTGATTTTTCAATGAGGACTATGAAAGCCATAATGGCTTGGACTAATGTCATACAAGTCATGATGAAAGAACACAGATTACATCCCAGAGCCAAAATATCAGTTGTGATTGGGGAAGAAAGAAAACTCTTCCACAATAAAATTTAAAGAACTCGTGATGATGAAACCAACTCTACAGAGAATACTTGATGGAGTACTTCAGTCTGAAGGGATTAAACACTCTCAAGAGGGCACAAAGAATAAATAAATTATCCCAGAACAGTCAACTGAAAGGGGACTATGAAGACGACACTACAACACCAACATAATGGGAATTAATAAACATTGGTCAATAATAGCTCTCAATATTAATGGTCTCAACACCCCAGTAAAAAGACATAGGCTAACAGATTGAATTAGAAAACATGATCCATTGATTTGCTGCCTCTGAGAACTATACTTCAAAAACAGTGATCAATACCATCCTAAGGTAAAAGGATGGGAAAAGATATTACAAGCAAATAGAGCTTACAAACAAGCAGGTGTAGCTATTCTAATGTCCAACAAAATAGAGTTTAAACTAAAACTAGTCAGAAGAGACAGGGAAAGTCACAGAAGTGACAGGAAAAGTCATTTCATACTTATTAAAGGAAAAATACACCAGGAATATATATCAGTTCTAAACATATATTCACCCCATACAGGGCCACCCAATTTCATAAAAGAAACAATATTAGATCTAAAATCACACATTGTCTTCAACATAGTTATAATGGTGACTTCAGTATACCACTGTTACCAACAGACCAGTCAAACAGACAAAAGCTAAATACAGAAACCCTGGAGTTAAATGATGCCACAAATCAAATAACCTAGCAGACATCTACAGAAGATTCTACACAAACATTAAAGAATGCACTTTCTTCTCAGCAGCCCATGGAACTTTTTCCAAAATTGATCACATATTATGACACAAAGCAAATCTCCACAAATTTAGGAAAATTGAAATATCATCCTATGTTATTTAAGACCACAAAGGAATAAAGTTAGGTATCGACAACAATTAAAATGAAAAAGGTATGCAAACACATGGAAGGTATATAATACACCATTGGATGGAATTTTTATCAAGGGAGAAATAAAAAAACATCCTAGAACTGAAAGAAAATAAAAACACAAAACCTGTGGGACAAAATGAAGGTAGTCCTAAAAGGAAAATTCAAAATATTAAATGTCTATACCAGAAAATTACAAACATCTCACATAAATAAATTGATGATGCTCTTCAAGACTTTGGAAAACTAAGAATAAACCAAATGTAAAGAATGTACGTGGAAAGGCATAAATAAAATCAAGTCTGAAATTAATGAATTAGAAACAAATAAAAATACTCCAAATAAGCGATGAAAGGAAAAGATGGCTCTTTGAAAAGATTAACAAGATTTATCAACCTTTAGACAAATTAACTGAGAGAAAGGACTCAAATTAAGAAAGTCAGAGATGAAAAGGGAAACATTACAATAGACCCTGAGGAAATCCAGAAACCCTTAAAGACATAATTTAAAAATCTATATTCCACTAAACAGAAAAATCTAAAAAAAGTATTATATATATATATATATATATATATAGCCTATCAACATTAAATCAAGTGACATAAATAATTTAAACAGATCCATAACAACCAATAAGAGGGATGCATTAATTAGAAATTTCTCAACTAAAGGGGAAGAAAGAGCTCGAGGGGGATAGTGGGAGACAGGTGTTATCAAGAGGGAAATGAAGAAAATGGGGGTGCTTTAACTGGGGAAGGAAGTGGGCGGCTATATGGAGGAAGAGAGTGGACAGATAAATAAGGCCTAGGTAGTGTTAAACCAGAGGGAAATGTATTAGTTCAAAAAGCCTACTGAAAATTTTCTATATTCTATCTATCTATCTATCTATCTATCTATCTATCTATCTATCTATCTATCATCTATTTATTTGTCTATATATGTATTTATAGATGCGTATGTATAGCTGAAGGTTATTTACCAAAAATGTATTAGTTCAAAAAGCCTACTGAAAAAATTCTATATTCTTTCTATCTATCTATCTATCTATCTATCTATCTATCTATCTATCTATCATCTATCTGTCTATCCATGTATTTATAGATGCATATGTATAGGTGAAGGTTATTTACCAAGAATGTATTAGTTCAAAAAGCCTACTGAAAAATTCTATATTCTATCTATCTATCTATCTATCTATCATCTATCTATTTGTCTATCTATATATTTATAGATGCATATGTATAGCTGAAGGTTATTTACCAAGAAACACAGTGTTAGACAGGAGAAGTCTCCATTTGAGTTTGTGTTTTTGGTCAGGTTAGTCCAAGAGAGGCCCAGAATAGGACAGCCCTTGTTTGCCTCTGGGGTGATTTGAAGGCAAGACCCTATTGCTGAAGACAGGGCTTACTAAGGACACAGAACTTGGAGCAATCATGTTGAAACTGACCTGGAAGCCTACTCCCTGAAGATTAGCTCTCATAGTATCAGGGGATAGTGTGCAAGATACTAAGGGAGAAAACCAATCAATCCAACCCAGCTGCAAAGCCTAATAACCGTAACAACGATTGGCACAGCAAACTTTTGGTGTAGCAGTGGCATTTTTATCTTGAGGGTAATCAATAGCTATCTTACTGGACATAAAGTCCACTCAATTGGAGGTAACTCATGTATGGTACTGTAAACACACAGCCCAATACACATGGCTGTAGAGGTCATAGAGCCTAGAGAAAAACATGTCTGTCACATCCCTAGACAAACATAATTTATTACTGTATCCTAAATATGAATCCTTATATTTACAGACCACTATACTCTCATTATTGAACAAAGAATCTTCTTTCTGCAACTAATGGAGAATATTACAGAGTCCCACAACTGGTCGAACACAGAGAAGTAGTGTCTATGAGATGCTCAGTCCTAAGAGACATAACTACAATGCAACCTGTACACCTAAGGCTCCCAGACCATAGCAGAACAGGGAGTAGGGAGAATATTAATGTATCCTTCAACTCTCATCAGTGAAGCTTCCTCATGCAACAGAGAGTGATTAACACAGAAAACAACTGGTCAAAATATAGAGAATAAGAGACTGAAGAGTAGATGTACTTGGACAGGACTCCTGTATTAAACCTCTGCCACCCTGGGCTCAGGAACCATTCCAGAGAGGGGATGGACAGATTGTAACAGCCAGAGGTTGTGGGTGACCACAAGGAAACCGAGTTTTCTAGGTGGCTTGGAAGTGCTCATATGATTATAGCAATGGTAGCAGCATGCAGAAGACCCATACAAACCCAAACCAGACAAAAACTCAACCTGGAATTTGGGAAATGGGGAAGAAGCCCCAACCTTAGCTGGGGAACTATTGGCAATTGATTACTATTAGGTGAGGGAGAATTGGTCTTCTTTAAGAGAGTGATGCTATATAGTTTGACCAGGCTACAGTGGATGGACTCACACAGAGGGATATTTGGTGACACAAACTTGACTCTATAGGCATTAATATATATGACAGAATGCATGAAAATTGGCTGGGGGAGCTACAGGAGTGCAATAGGGGAGGGGTCTAAATATGACCAAGATGTATTATGTAAAATGCAGAAAAATTCAACAAATTTTCAAGTCTCCCAACTAAAAAGAGCCCAGGCCCAGATGGATACAGTGCTGAATTTTAGCAAACCGTCAAAGGATTAATTTCAGTATTTCTCAAATTATTGCATACAATAGAAAATGAAGGAACAGTCTTAAATTCTTTCTATGGAGCTAGTATTGCTTGGTTACCAAATGCAAACAAAGACTCAAAAAAAATAAAAAGCCTGTAGCCTAATCTCACTGATGAACATGATGCAATAAAATACTTGCCCAAATAAATGAAAGAACACGATGCCAAAATACTCAATAAAATGCTGCAGAAATGCTCAATAAAATACTTGCTAAAATATGCTGGACATGGTGGCACACCTTTAATCTCTGCACTTGGGAGGCAGAGGCAGGTGGATCTCTTTAAGTTCAAGGCCAGCCTGGTCTACATAGTGAGCTCCAGGCCAGCTGGGACTAAAGGGAGACCCTGTCTCACAAAAGACCAAAAAATACTTGCTAAAATAAATGGAAGAACATATCAAAAAAGATTATCCACATCCTTAAATTCATATGTAAAAACAAAAGACCCCGGATAGCCAAAGCAACCCTGAGCAAAAAAGAGCAATATGGGGGTAATCACTATACTTTTTTTTGTAAAAAAAAAAAGTCTTTTTTTTTACAAAAGGGTTGAAATTTTGATTTTTTTTTTACTATACCAGACTTTAAACTATATTGCAAGGATATAGTCATAAAAACAGACAGGTACTGGCACAAAACAGACCATAGATAAATGGAACAAAATTGAAGATCCAAACTTGAGCACATACAATTTCAGCCATTTCATATTTGACAAAGGGGACAAGAAGACTCAATGGAAGAATGACAGCATCTTCAGCAAATGGTGTTGGCAAAGCTAGATCACCACTTATACAAGAGTAAAATAAACACCTACCTCCCACCCTGTACAAAAATCAACTCCAAATGGATCAAAGACCTCAAGGTGAGACCTGAAATTCTGAAAATTATAGAAGAAAATGTTGGCACTAACCTACAAGACATAGACATAGGAAAAGACTTTCTAAATCAGACAGCAGCTGCACAGGAAGTAAGGTCAACAATTGACAAATGGGACCTTATTAAACTCAAAAGCTTCTGTGCAGTGAAAGAAACAATCAAAGAAGTGAAGAGAAAACCCACAGAGTGGGAGGAGACCTTCACCAGTGATACATCTGACAGAACATTAACATCCAGAATATATAAACTACTCAAAAAACAAAGGAGCAAGAAAACAAATGACTCACTTAAAAGATGGATTAAAGAGCTGAACAGAGACTTCACCAGTGAGGAAGTAAAGATGGCTGAGAAACATCTTAAAAGTGTTCAGTGTCGCTAATAATTAAGGAAATACAAATTAAAAGCACTTTAAGATTTCATCTTACTTCAGTAAGACTGTCTATGATTAAGAACACAAAGGATACTAGATACTAGAGAGGTGGGGAAAGGGGAACACTCATCCGCTGCTGGTGGGAGCACAAACTTGTATAATCCCTATGGAAAGCAGTGTGAAGCACTCTTAAAAGATTCGAAATGGGGGCTGGAGATATGGCTAGCAGTTAAGAGTGCTGACTGCTCTTGCAGAGGACCCGGGTTCGATCCCCAGCACCCACATGGTGACTGAGAACCATCTTTAACTCCAGTTCCAGGGGAATCTGACACCCTCTTCTGATCTCCGCGGCATTGCACGACACTGGTACACAAACCTGCATGCAGACAGTACATTCATACACATAAATAAATAAAAAATATTTTTTAAAAAAGATTCAGAATGATCCCTGTGTGGTGGCACATGCCTTTAATCCCAGCTCTTGGGAGGCAGAGGCAAGTGGATATCTGTGAGTTCAAGGCCAGCCTGGGACTACAGGGAGACCGTGTCTCAAAAAAAAAAAAAAAAAAAAAAAAAAGACTCAAAATGAGCCTACCACCTGACCCAGTGATAACATTCCTGGGCAAATACCCACAAGACTCATCTTATTGCAGAGATACATGCATATATGTTTATTGCAGGTCTCTTCACAATAGGAAAGAGCTGGAAGCAATCCAAGTGTCCCTCAACAGACTAGTGGATAAAGAAAATACGGTACTTCTACAAAATGGAATTCTATGCAGTGGTAAAGAAAGAGGACATCATGAACTTTGCAGGTAAATGGTTGGAACTAGAAGCCATTATGCTAAGTAAAGTAACACTGTCCCAGAAAAACAAATGGTGTATGGTGCCCCTCATTTGTGGATCCTAGCACAAAATCTCTATTTTTAAGGAAAATTGAATAATTCTTTTTTCTTTGTTTCTTTTTTAGTAAATATAATACCTGATGTTACTCATCAACTTGCTATGTAATGTAGGAATGTTAAGTAATATTTTTTCTTTACCTTCATACAACTCTACTGTCAAAATGTGAATCCTTAAACATTTTTTGATATTAACCTATAGTTTACTTTCAGACATCATAATTTTGGTATATGTGTGGCATGCATATATGCATGTTTTGAAGTGATACAAATTAGAAGGAACAACAACAACAACAACAACAAAAACTGAGTCAAAGAACTGACTGAAACAGTAAACTTCTGCCCCAAGCAGTGCACTTCCTCATTGAAAATTTTTTTAAAAGACTGAGAAAAAGATGAAAGACATATATGGCAGAATGCATGTGCTCTGGGGGGAGGGAAGGCAAGGAAGAGGGAATGGATTTAAATTTGACTTAGAAATGTTGTATGAAATGTACAAACTTCAATAAAAAAGTTTATCTACCATAATCAAGTTGGCTTTATCTGAGATAATGGAGGTATGGTTCAACATACACAAATCAATAAATGTAATGCAGCACATATACAGACTCAAGGGCAGAAACCACATGATCATCTCATTAGATGTGATTAAGACTTTGGCAAAATCTAAAATACATTCATGGTAAAGTCATGGAGAATCTAGGGACAGGGAACATATGTCAACATTGTAAAGGAAGTATACAAGTCCACAGCCAAAATCATACTAAATGAAGAACTCACAGCCTTCTCATTAAAATCAGGAACAAAGGATTCTTACTCTCTTCATTCCTGTTAATATAGTACTTGAAGTCTTAGCTAGAGCAATAAGACAAAGGAAGTCGATAAAGGAGCTAGAAACTGGAAAGAAGTTTAAGTGAAGTAACACAGTCCCAGAAGAACAAACGATTAATGGTATCTCTCATCTGTGGATGATAGCACCAATAACCTAGCTGTAAACATTTCTTGTGGGGAGTGATGCATAATGGAAGCAACAACACCAACACCAACAACAGAAAAGACTGCATCAAAGAACTGACTGAAAGGGTGAATCTGGTGGGGCTGGGGAGGTTGGGAGAGGGACAGGGGTCTAGATTCTATTTGTAACATAATCTTGTACAAAAAATATATGTAAAACAATAAAAAAAGAAAGAAAAAAGAAACTGGAAAGAAGTCAAATATCATTATCTGAAGATATGATTCCATACATAAAAGACCTAAAAAATTCCACCAGAGAGTTCCTAGAGATGCTAAGTACATTCAACATGATATAAAATTAACACCCCCCAAATCTGTAGCTTTTCTATGTACCAACAACAAACATACTGAGACAGAAATCAGGAAAACAATCTCATTCATGATTGACTTAAAATTCATAAAGTATCTTGGAATAAATATAAGGAAATGAAGAAATTATATAATAAAAATGTTAAGACATTGAAGAAAGAAATTAAAGAATATATCAGAAGATGGAAAGCCTCCCATGCACATGGATTGGTAGTACTAATATTGTGAAAATCCTGCCCAAAGCAATCTACAAATTCAGTGCAGTAACAATTAAAATTACAAAACAGTTTTTAATAGAAATAAATAAAAAAACCTCAAACTTCACAAGAAAACACAAAAAGTCCAAGATAGCCAAAATAATCTAAAACAATAAAAGAACTGTTGGAAGCATGACCATCCTTGGTCTCAAATTTCTGAATATGATTAAAATACATTGTATGAAATTCTCAAAGAGTCAATAAAAATATTATTTTTTGTATAATTCAGAAAAATATAGAGACCATTTGTGTACCTTAACCCTAACATCACATTGTAACACTTTCTTTTACTTGTAGGACAATTTAAAGGAATTAAGCTTAAACTTACTTCCCAAATAAGTAGCATACAGTCAATGAGAAACAGTTGGGTAAATTTAATGAAAACTTAAGCCTTGGCTCCTGTTTATGGGTATGTGTAATACAACTTAGGCATCTATAGCTCAAAGCATAAAAATTTAGAAAAACAAAAAGAGGGAGGTGGGAGGTGGGGTAGTATCCCTTCTGGGATACAAATGGAAAACTCTAAGTTCCAATCCTATTGATAAATTTTCAATTTTGAGATCTTGAAACTAACAATGGGAGGAGAATTGTATGTTCCCACAGGTAAAAATCACCAATCTAAATGCCTGAAAATGTACAACTTTTGGCTGTGCAGGATGGACAGGGAAATGCCAGCAGAGAGGCTGACCCATCTGAACATTAAAGAAAGCGGAACCTCAGACTGCCTGAGTCACAGACACTGAGCATCTCTCTGAATTCTGTTGGGGTTAACTGTTTAAAATGGGCCCTAATGAAGTTTACCTTCCAGATGCTGAGAAACCTTCCTACCTCTCCCCTTTATAGGAAAACGAAAAACATGCTGGTAATGAAGTAATTCCCTAACTGTAAATTAGAGCCAACTGTTATAGTGGTAATTTCTTATAAAACAGGTATAACTACCCTTTTTAAATTTACTGATAGGCATAGGAACTGTGAAAGGATAATTCTCTATCTAGAGCCAAATTCAACAGTAAAGTCTTTATAAGCTGTGGAATTAAGCAAAATATATTAGTACAGGAAAGCTCTGACATCAGCAATGAATTATTCTGCCTAGGAGATATTGGCTAGGGGATTCAACCCTCCCCCAAATTATAAATGCCTTTTGCCTATAAGTGGGATATATGCAAGGAGAAAGGCAATAAGTCCCTGTTGTCGAAGACCTGGTGTGAGCATGAAAAAATGTTATGAGACATCACTTGCTGACATACAACTGGCCTCTGAAATGCCAGAGAGCGTTACCAAAGGCCACTAAAGCAATACAACAAAATATTGGTCTTCTTGAGACAAGCAAGACTCCTCCTTCAGTATCAGCTGTATTTCAACTGCCTGGAGATACTGTGCAAAAGTGGCAGCCATGTGTCTATATATATCCCAAATCTAATTGGCTATTAGCTCTCTCCTTGGAGGAATAACTCACAGCGGATGCCACAAGCTTATGTCCTCTAGGGGTTAGGGGATGTTATAAGCCACAATAAGAACTTGTCACCCTTTACAGAGAAACCACAGTTTGTGGATTAGCATACCATCCAAGCATCTGTGTCTATGCTCACAGCTTAGCTTGACATAATAATTAGTACTGCTTAAATGACTGTACATCCGATTGCTTGTGCTTTGTTAGTATGACTAAAAAGGTATCACTGGATAAGCTGTCAACCCATGAAGGGAAACAACCTGAACAGACTAGAGTCCAAAATGACAACTCTAAAGAAAGTAGACTATTTTCTTCTCACCCACTTGTGTCCCTTTCCCAAAGCCTAGGGAACAAATTGTGGAAGAGGAGGCGTGGTAGAATGTAAGGGCTGCAGAGAGATAGGGGTGAATCATGAGACTACAGCAATATAGAGTGGACTCCTAATTGATCAACATGCCTGTGCATACAAGCATCACCAACTGGACTATGGGAACCTTGGGTTGTTCAAAATTTAGACAAAGATACTTGCAAAATGCACCAATTACCTAATTGTATGGCAAACTGAGTAACATCAATGTTATCTGAAAACAACTGTGTTATTATATTGTAGAATCCCTTTAAAATAAACAAAAGAGGAAAAAAATAAATAAAAATATTATTTTTTAAAAGGCAGGTACAGTGTCATGTGTCTATAATCCTAGGGCCAGAGAAGTGGAGATAGAATGGCCCTTGGGGGACACTCAGCTAGCCGGTCACAGGGTTAGTGAAAGATTGCATTGAAAAGTAAAGATGAGGAAGAGCTCTGGCTTCTGTGTGCACCTGCGCACACATGCATGCATGCACAGAGGTGAGAAGACAATTCGCATATTATCATTTGCTACAACAGTTTGTATTCAAGGGTCTATAATGTGCAGAACACCTCTAATGGCAGTAATGCTATGTGCTTGACAACAGAGCATAGAGTAGAGGCATAGAAATGAATTTCTTGGCCGTTTTTGCCCTTGTTTATGTTGTGGTGACCCTGAGGTTGTTTTCAAACTTCTAAATGCTGAAAGCCCCTTCCTTGGGGTTTGCAGCCCAAAGCGTACCTCCCTCTGAACATACCAAGGCATGAACTGGTGCAGATGGAAATCATCTTTGCAAACAAACTGAAGAATATTTCAAGCGTCATCTAATGAGCAGTGAATATGGACTGATTACTGTATTTGCAAGGAACCTTGTGCTGAAGAAAAGAGGGCTGCTTCCCATAGGTTTACAGATGTAAGTAATCAGTGTGTTTGTGTAAATATTTAATGATGTCCACATTCGTGTTCATAACTCTGTGGATGAATTGCATAATTTCTTTTGTGTGATAGAGTAGACACACACTTAAACATGACCTCCCATATCTTTCATGACTTGCTCGTGGAACTGAGAAAAATATGGTGATTTAAAGAAACATTCTTACCACATGGGAAAAAGCTTGAAGGAAGAATCCAAGTTGCCTACATTACATCTTATAATTTTCTTTAGTTGTTATACATTGTAATTTAACTTCATAGATATGGTTTAGTTCTACTTGACTTGGTACATCTTCAGATGTCCAATAATTTGCTCACAACTCCGTAGTTATTTGCTGAACAGAACCTTCTTGGTTTTTGGATGTGAGATAGGCGTCAGAGTGCACAATCTCAGAGAGTCTGGGCCTGGATCTCTAATAGTTCTATATTCAAGTTGATTTTCTTATGTGTTAGTTGTTTAAGCTTGTATTGCCAGTGATCTCTGAGCCTCATTTTCTTCATCCATAAATGAGGAGTAGCAGGTACTTACTAGAGATATTTCCGATTGACTGCTACACCTCAGAGAACTTAGATCCTGGGATACAGTAGGCACTCAAAAATTTTTCTAAACCTGGAACCTTGCTCTGAACTTGGTGTGAAGGAACAGGTAGGACATCCTTTGGGCATTTCTGCCCCCCAGTAATCTTGGAAATCCAAATAACTTATGGGAACGAAGAAGAGAGGAGGAGAAATCATGGTGGAATCTTTTGTATAAGGCCCTGATTAGGATTCTTTCAATCTGGAAAACATTTTCTTGCTTTGAATTTTTTATTTAAAAAATTCTTTATTTTCATTTGTGTGTATGTGTGTGTCTGCACGTGTGTGTGTCTGCACGTGTGTGTGTGTGTGTGTGTGTGTATACCTGTGGCAGCTACATCCTTTAGATGCCCTGGAGCTGGAGTTACAAGTGGTTCTGGAAAGGCAGATGTGGGTTCTGGGAATCCAACTCTGGCCCTCTTTAGGAGTAGCAAGTGCTCCTACCTGAAGAGGCATTTCTCCTGCTCCACCTTTAATCCTTCAGATAGTCTGGGTCCTCCATCTCTTCTGCCAAGCCTTTCTGCTATGACTCTCCCAGCCAATGTTGCATGTGAGGTTGTGCTCCTTTGAACCTTCATGTGTTACTCCAAAACATCACTGCATGTCTTCTGTCACCGAGGCTTCCAATGTTTAATAAAGCTGAAGCAGGTGGCATTAGGGCCGCTTCTGCTTCATTCTTTTTTTTTAATTTTTAAATTTTTTATAATGCTTTTATTGATGTTTTGTATATTTCAGACATCGTTTCTCAGTTCAGTTTAGACATATTCCCCTTTCCCTTCCCCCCACCCCATCCCAGATCATACATTCTGTCACAACTGTCCTGTATCTTTCAATCTTTTTTTTATGTTTAGGAATTCACATTTTCCTCCTTTAATTTTATATTACTCTAAAATATTCATACATACTTTCCACTCATATACAGTAATTACAGAGTCTGAAAGTAAGTGGTGGATTGATTCTAGAGCCCATTAAGAGATTTACATTATAACAACGTAGTTGCTTTCAGATAAACAGAAATATAGCAATAATGTTGATCAGCTTGCCTTTCATCTGGGGATTTGGTGTTAGCATCCACAAATGAAGGAGACCATATGTTGTTTGTTTTTCTGGGACTGTGTTACTTCACTTAGCATAATGGTTTCGAGTTGCATCCATTTACCTGCAAAGTTCATGATGTCATCTTTCTTTATTGCTGAGTAGTGTTCCATTGTATAGATGTACCACATTTTTGTCATTCACTCATCAGTTGAGGGGCATTTGGATTGATTCCAGCTCTTCACTATTGTGAAGAGAGCTGCAGTAAACATTGATGTGCATGTATCTTTGCAGTAGGATGAGTCTTGTGGGTACATGCCTAGGAGTGGTATGGCTGAGTTGGGTGGCAAGTTCATTCCAAGTCTTCCAAGGGTTCTCCACACTGCTTTCCATAGTGGCTGTACAAGTTTACATTCCCACCAGCAGTGGATGAGTGTTCCCCTTTCCCCACAGCCTCTCCAGCATTTGGTGTCTTTTGTGTTCTTGATCTTAGCCAGTCGTATTGGAGTGAGATGATATCTGAGAGTGGTTATAATTTGCATTTCCTTAATTATTAATGATGCCGAACACTTTTTAAGATGTTTCTCAGCCGTCTTTACTTCCTCACTTGGTGAAGTTTCTGTTCAGCTCTTTCTTTACTGCATCTTTTGAGTGGGTCGTTTGTCTTCTTCTTTGTTTTTTGAATAGTCTATGTATTCTTGATGTTAATGCTCTGTCAGATGAATCACTGGTGATCATATCTACCTAATTCCTCCCTCCAACTCCCTCCACTCAACAGTCTCCTTCCCAGCCTCATGCTCATTTTTATATCCCTCTGTGCCCAATTAGTGTTATTTTGTGTGCACGAGTGTGGGGTCATATCCTGGAGCATGAGAAACTAAGTCACAGCCCCTCCAGCAGCTGCCCAATAGCTCTTCACTCCAATTCACAAGGGTGGCCCCTTGTGATTCCCTCCATCATCCATGTTGGCCTTTTGGCTGACTTTACCTTGTGCAAGTCTTGCGTAGGAACCACACTGCTGTGAATTCATGAATGCAGCAGCCCTGCCACGTCTTGAAGATAGCATCTCACAGCACTTCACCCTCTGACTCTTCATTCTTTCCTCCTCATCTACCATATTCCTAGCCTGAAATTTATAACAGGGTCCAGAGCGTGAAGCATACTGGTGCTCTATAGGAACACTCTACCCCTAAATCTGCACACAGGTAGGAGGCAGGAATGTTCTTCCAGGTGAGGAGATGAGGAGATGAGGAGACTTAGGTTCTAGGTCATTCTTGGGTTCATTCATTATAGCCATGTAGTCTTAGTCAACACTATACGTTCCTGAACATCAGGAACTTAACGTCAAAAGTACAGAGGGCTTATTTCTGCTATTGCTATTATTTGTTATAAATCTTTGTTTGGAATGTCAAGAAATATGTTCCAGAATGTTGAGATAAAAAATGTTGCTCATTATCGTAGCTCTGCCACTGAACAATGGTGTGGCTTTGATCACTGTTGTCAGTGAAGATTTTCCAATCTATCATCATATCACCATATCATTCAGTCATCACGAACCCTATGAGTTGGTGGTTATTTACTTTTGTCCAACATGCATGAATTTCAGAGAGAATAACAGCTTGTAATCTCTCAAGGAGGAGCTGCATTGTGGGTCTGGCCCATATTGCGCTGCTAAGCACAATGCTCTGCTATCTGTACTTCATGTCTTTGGACTTCAATTTCTTTTCCTGTAACAAGAATGGAGAAGGAGATGGAGTTAGCTAATTGTGATCTAATGAGGCAGATATACACATGATAGCAGTAAGAATGTCTTCCTATCCATAATCCTTTGTCTAGCACAACACTATGTGAAAAGTAGACCTTCATATATTGCTTACTGAATTAAATGAAACGAATATTCAAAAATCATGTAATTTTACCACAAGATGCCCCCATTGCTATCTAAAGATATACCTTTCAAATCTGAAGTTTGAGCCTCAAAAGTCCCAAGAAAGAATGACCTAGATTCTTCTGAGATGCTTGCCTCTTGATAATACCTTTGACAAGTGGTTACTGAACACCATTCCACACTTGGTTTGGGGTTGGGCATCAGGAATCCAAGTAATGGGAAAGACCATTCCCTGGCAGAGGACATGGCAATGCTAGACCTGAGACTGACACAGTGTGCTGGTATTGCTTTACTTTCAGATGGGTCCAGATATTTCATGCGAAGGGAATCATCCACTATGTGACTGTCTGTGTCTGGTTTCTTTCACTTACTATGATGTTTAATACTTATAAGGCTGTTTAATAACATGCACCAGTTCATTCCATTTCAAAGCTGAATCATACTACATATTTTGTCTATCGATCCATTTGTTAATGGACAGGTGAGTTGTTTCTACATCTGGCGGTTGTGAACTGTATAGGTATAGACACATGGTTAAAGGCCCTGATTCCAGTTCTTTGAAGTGGATGTCTCTCTTCTACCCTTAGGGGCTTATATGATAATACCAGAGCCATCTAGTAAATCCTGGGAGATTACTTCTCATGCCACCTGCAGTTATGTGAAGGGATGGGGCTTGAGGAACACAGAGGAGAGCTGTGTACATGAGAAATAAATGTCTTGAGAGGAGAAAAATCTTTCACTAAAACTTTTCTATAAAAATAGTTAATTTTAGCTAAAAATCAGCAATGGTGGATTATCACCCAGCTGAATAAAAATTATAAGTTAATAGGATATTTTTAAAGTTTAGTCCCAATAATTTTGGCCAGACAGTTATTGAGATGGTTCCTACTTTTACAAGTAGATCAGTAATCTTAGCTAAAGAAGACCAGGGTACACTAAATTGTTTTTTTCTTACCCAATTTTATGGTATTGGTTTCTACTGAACTAATTCTGTCTGTTTTCTTTTTTTTTTTTTTTTTTTTTTTTTTTTTTTTTTTTT
>VZQC01001938.1:0-19954 GCA_009823505.1 Rhizomys pruinosus | reverse complement strand
TGCAAAACCAATCTGCAGGCTGTTGTGCCCAAACCCCCACAGCCCCACCATCCAGTGGGGGGTGACAGGTTGTTTGTTCAATCAAGTTGATCAAATGAGTGTCCAGACTACATCGCTGTAGTTTCACCATTCACCCCAATCGCAGCCTTTACATTCTACCACGCCCCCTCTTCCGCAGATTGTTCCCTAGGCTTAGAAAAGGGGCACAGGTGGATGAGAAGTAAAACAGTCCCCTCTCTCTGGAGCTGTTACATCCTCTACAGGTTGGGAGATGTTATAAGCCACAGTAAGACCCTGTCATATTTAACAGGGGGGAAAAATGTAACTCATAGATTAACATATCATCCAAACATATGTGTCTATGCCAAAACAACCTACCATAACTATTAGTGCTGCTTAAATACCTATATATCTAATTGTTTGTGCTTCATCAGTAGGATCGAAAGGTTACTCCTGGACAAACTGTCAGCCCATGAAAGGAAACAGCCAGAATTGACCAGAATCCAAGTCATTAATGCTTTTTAAATGTGGAGAATAAGCATATGAAATAGAATAGAATAAAATAAAAAGTATTCTCCTGTCACATCCAGTCAGTTTTATAAGAACCTATGTTTAGACAAGTTGCCCTTAGAGGAGAATCTAGTACAATTATCCTGCTAAATGGAACATAGTATTTAGATCCATAGATTAGTGCACCTCTTAATTCTCATCAGAGAAGTTATTTTTTGCAGATGATGATTAACACAGAGACCCCATACAGAGAATGAGAGACTGTGGAGTGATCGGCTATAAACTGGATACCTTTCTTCTTAAGGCCCAGGGATCATTGCAGAAGAGGAGGTGGAAAGATTGTACGAGGTGTCTGATGAGTAAAAGGAACCCATGCTGTCCAGACAGAACAGGGTAGGTGCACACGTGAACCCCTAGCACTTATGCAAAGACCTGAGTGAGCCCGAGCCAGACAAACCCAGCATGGAAGGGGACAGTGGGCTTAGCTGGAGCTAAGCCTCGCTGAGGAACTCTGTCATTTGGTAGATGTTGGCAGAGGAAGAGTCAGTTTTCTTTAAAGCTGTGATGCTAGTTAGGTTAGCCAGGCTCCTGGAGATGGACCCCTGCTCCCACCCCCGAGCATTTGAGGAGTGCAAATAGACTTGGTAGGCCTTGAAAAGTAACAGATGCCATGAAGTGATGGGGGCCGGGAGGTGGCTTTTGATCTGAGTGGAGCTAAGGGAGGGGGTCTGAATATGATCAAAGTGTATTCTAATAAATTCTCAAAGAATAAAGAAACATATTTTTAAAGAACTAGAAGCTGCTGTGCTAAGTGAAGTAACACAGTCCCAGAAAAACAAATGACGTATGATGTGTCTCATTTGTGGGTCATAGCACCAAATCCTTATTTGTAAGGCAAACAGTATTTTTTCTTTTTTAGTAAATATAATACCTGATGATACTATAAAAAGTACATTAAAGCATACATCAACTTGCTATGTAATTTAGGAATGTAATGTTTCTTTTTTACCTGCATGCAACTCTACTGTTAAAAGGTGAATCCCAGCTTGCTATGTAATTTAGGAATGTAAAGTAATGTTTCTTTTTTTTTTTAATTTTTATTTATTTTTGTATGTGTATGAGTGGCCTGTCTGCGTGCAGGTTTGTGCACCCGTGTCGTGCAATGCCGCNTTCTTTAAAGCTGTGATGCTAGTTAGGTTAGCCAGGCTCCTGGAGATGGACCCCTGCTCCCCCGCCCGAGCATTTGAGGAGTGCAAATAGACTTGGTAGGCCTTGAAAAGTAACAGAGGCCATGAAGTGATGGGGGCTGGGAGGTGGTTTTTGATCTGAGTGGAGCTAAGGGAGGGGGTCTGAATATGATCAAAGTGTATTCTAATAAATTCTCAAAGAATAAAGAAAAATATTTTTAAAGAACTAGAAGCTGCTGTGCTAAGTGAAGTAACACAGTCCCAGAAAACCAAATGACGTATGGTGTGCCTCATTTGTGGGTCATAGCACCAAATCCTTATTTGTAAGGCAAATAGTATTTTTTTTTCTTTTTTAGTAAATATAATACCTGATGCTACTATAAAAAGTACATTAAAGCATACATCAACTTGCTATGTAATTTAGGAATGTAAAGTAATGTTTCTTTTTTACCTGCATGCAACTCCACTGTTAAAAAGTGAATCCCAACTTGCTATGTAATATAGGAACGTAAAGTAATGTTTCTTTTTTACCTGCATGCAACTCTACTGTTAAAATCCCTGAATCCCTAAACATGTTTTGGAATTAACTTATAGTTTATTTTCAGAGTTGTAATTTTGGTATATGTGCAGAGTGTATACATGTATACTTTGGAGTAATATAAAATTAAAGGGAACAACAACAGGATTTGTTCAAATAACTGACTGAAATGGTAAAGTTTTGCCCCAAACAGTAAACCTCTGCATTGAAAAATTTTAAAAAGACTGAGAAAAAGATGCAAGACATGTATGGCAGAATGCATGACCTCTGGCAGGGTTGGGGGCATGGAAGAGGGGATGGGTCTAAATGTGATTAAGAAATGTACAAAAGTTCAATAAAAATTAAGGAAAAAAATGATCTACAATGCCTCCTCCTGTGAAGTTCTAGCACAGCTCTCTATGAATGGGGTGCCAAGTTGGTTGTCATTGCTTTTTACACATTTTTCATAGAAAATATCTTTCTTAGCAGAGGAGAGCACATTCCTTCTCTGGGAGTTCAGTCTATGTTCCTTGCTTTATTTATTTTTACTGAAAATTGTTTTGTAAATTTATTTTAATTGTTTGACGATTTCACACATGAGTACTCTATTTAAACAACCCACCCTGCCATCTCCTCTTCAACTCCTCTATGTACTCCCTCTCCTTTGAGACCTTTTCTTTTTTAAAATTTCTTATTTATTTTTTTATGTGTATGAATGTACTGTCTGCATGTAGGTCTGTGCACCTGTGTCGTGCAATGCTGCAGAGGTCAAGAGGTCAGAAGAGGGTGTCAGATTCCCCTGGAACTGGAGTTAAAGATGGTTTCTCAGCCGCCATGTGGGTGCTGAGGATCGAACCTGGGTCCTCTGCAAGAGCAGCCGGTGCTCTTAACCGCTAGGCTATCTCTCCAGCCCCGTGAGACCTTTTCTTAAGTAAAGTGTGTGTGTGTAGGGGGGTAGGGGTGCTCATGCGTATGTGTGTTTATGACTGACCATCTGAGATTGGAACCCATCAGGGTGATGGTGCCCTGGAGTAAACTGGATCTCTCTCCTTCAGCAGCCACTGGGCTGTAGCTCTTCATCTAGAGATGTGACCTTGTGAAATTTCCCCATCCACGTTCACATGTCGGCTTGTGTTGTCATCATGTGGGTCTTTAGTCTCATGTTGTTGAGATTTCCTGGGTGCAGCTTTTCTGTCAGCTTTCTAATAAGCTATCAGCAGTCGGCATCTGGTCCTCTGGCTCCTACAGACCTTCCATCCTCTTCTGTTATGTCCTTAGGTGTTTTGTATATTCTGTTGCTTATTCTCTGTGTTTTGACTAGTTGTGGAACTTCATAATCACTTCTTTTATTTCCTTATTTTTTATTTTTTATATGTATGAGTGTTATGCCTGCATGTGTGTAAGTGCCCCATGTCATTCCGTGTCCCTGGAAGACAGAAGAGGGCACTGGATCCCTAGAAACGGGAGTTACCCACAGTTGTTAGCTGCTATCTGGGTTCTGGGAATCAAAACTGAGTTTTTTGCAAGAATGGCCAGTACTCTTAATCGCTGAGCCATTTCTCCAGCCCCCATAATCATTTCTATCTGTTGCAAAATGAGGCTACTTTGAATAGTGGCAAGAGCCACTATTATCTGTGAATATAAGGATAAGACGTAGAACATAATAGGTTACAGTTTAGGAAAATGGCAGTAACAGGATCTCCTCTAGGGTCTATGACCTCTCCAGATATGTGTATTTGGCTATGTTAAGAGTACCAGGCAAGAGTTCCCTGCTACTGAGTAGGCCTTAAGTCCAATTATACAATTATTGACTATCCACAGGATAAAAGTGCCACTATTGTACCAATAGAGATATTGTGCTGTTCTTGGTGTTGTGATTTAGAGGTTTAGATCTGGGTAGGCTCATTGGCTGTTTTCTCCCTTGGTAGCTTGCACAGCCCCTTCAGATACTATAAGGGCTCATCTTCAGGGAAGGGACTTTCTGGTCATTTCCAGCTCAAATTCTTCAAGTCCTGTGCCCCAGGTTATAGTGCCTTCAGTAATAGGGTTTTACCTTCAGACTGTGGGAGGCAATCAAAAGCTATTTGCCTCTATTGCTTTGAGAGTCTCTTAGACGCTAACAAACAACTTGAAGGAAGGTTTTCTTTGCCTAGCACTGGGATTTTTGCTAGGTAGCCTTTAGTTACACACACACACAAACACACACATATATGTTATATATATAGCATATATGTGTGTGTTTAATATATATTAAATATATGTATTTAATATATACTAAATATATGTATTTAATATTTAATAAATAAATATTAATATATAGTAAATATATATATATATATATATAATATATATATATATATATCTTAGCTTTTTTTTTTTTTGTTTATTTATTTATTTCAGGCTGTCTTTGAACTTCCAGAGATCTGCCTGCTTCTGCCTCCCAAGTGCTGGGATTCAAGGTGTGTGCTACCAGGCCCAGCTTATAGACTATTTCCCTGTGTTTCTCGTAACTCCTTCATACCTCTCCTTCCTCTCTCCCCTCATTATTCTCATTTCTCCATTGATAGTACCTGTATTTCTTGCTCCTTGATGGACTACTTGACTGTCATTGCTTCTTATTCTTGCTGACTTACTCCCCAGGGTCAAGAAGAGGCAATGGATCTTAGCAATTCCAGATGTTGAAGCAATGCTGGTGGCAGCACTGTGTGGTGATTACGTCGTGGTGGCATTAACTTTATCAATAGAATGGTCCACTGGTGGAGCCATAGCTTGTTGAGAGTTGGAGCTCATCTGGGGGAAGTAGGCCTCTGCTGATGTGGTGTTGAAGAATGTATTTTGTTCTGGCTCTTGGCTTTTTTCTCTGTCTGCTTCCCGACTATTTTGAGGTAAGCAGTTTTGCTCTACCTGACAGGCATGTCCAATTCACATTCCTCAAGCTGTTGGGGCCAAGGATGGCTGTGAATTCAGTCCAAGACAAAATCATAAACTCACCAAAACATAGTGAAATTTATTTTGTGATGTATTTTGTAACTTGTGTTGTTTTTAAACTTGAATTCTGCAGATGACATCACTGTCTCATGATGTCAAAAGGTTGGGTATACCTGTTATCACATGTGTTCCAGCATAATGTTCTGCCTCATCACAGTCTGAAAGAGGTGGGGCTGGGTAACTACGGACTGAAGCCGCTGGACCATGAACCAAAGACCCTTTCTTCCCTTAAGCTGATTTGCTCATTTATTTTGCTTCAGCAACAAAAAGTGGTGAATACGTGTTGGTTCCATGGAGAAGGCTACAGAAAGTGGAAACAGAGGCAAAGGAGGAGAAGGGTTCTGAGTAAAGGCAATAACGAAGGGAGGAATTCTAAGGCGAGGGATTTCAGACATTTTGGGAGGGACCCATAGAGACTCCTGGAGCAGGGGAGCATGAAGGGACAGTGTTTGTGCAGGCAAACATTTCTAATTTGGAAACACTTGTCCTTGAGAGCTTACGACCTTCAGAACAGTCATTGCCAGTAAAGAGGTGTTTCTTTTCTTTTCTTTTCTTTTTTTTAAAGGAGATTCTCTGGAGATGGGGGTTCTTTGCTTTTAAGCACATAGCTCAGCTCTTTGTGCCTTTTGAGTACATACTCTGGCTAAACTTGGAGCCAAATAATCGTGTCTTGACTTTGTGGCCAAGTCCATCGTTGGTCCAGGTGGAAACACTTAGCTCCATCCCATTAAAGGGTCTATAAAAGAGAATGACTTCCATGCTTTCATAGGGGAAATTTATTTTTCCAAAGAAAGTGTATATTTTGGAAGGAGAGAGACATTGTTTATTTCTGAAAGTAAATGTATCTCCAGGGTTGTGGAATATATTTGAGTTCTTTACCCATGTTGCTAAGACTCACAGATTCTTGGTTGAGGAGAACTTTTGCTTACTCTTGTAACATTTGAGGAAAATTCTAGCCCCAAGAAAGGAGATAACAGGCCCTAAGGGGGCTATATTGGGAATATGGGAGAGGATTCAGGATCCCTAGTTAGAGTGTCTGGGGAATGTCCTACCTCTTAAGCTTTTTCCAAAGACAGTCTGGAAACACGGTGCCTTGCTTTTCTCTATAACTACCACCTTATTAAGAAATTTTCCTTGAGATTTCTCCAATTGAACTCAAATATTAATACAAGTTGCTTTCCAAAACAAGGATTTCCTGAAATCCTGTCATTTAAGAACAACCATATCTTTATTCCCGTTGACAACCCTCCTGAAATACACGAACTCAGACCCATTCCTGAAGGTTTTCTAAAACTTCAGAGCTTGGAAAAAAGCAATGTTTACATAAATAGGAAATAAAGCCCATTTGTTGAGTGTGTTTCCAGTTGCATGGATTCTGACATCTGGGCTGGGCGAACTTTCCTGTCAATAGACAGATCAGCTTCTGGGACCAAGTTGTATTTATAAAGAATAAAGTGAAAAGTGCTGTATTTACATTTCAAAAATGAAATGTCTTTCCTTCTTAGAAATCTCAGGAATTCCTTGGAGAACAAAGCCTGCTTTTGCTGAACTCATTCCATGGAGACCATCAACTCTAGAACATTCCCATCAGGTTTAAAGGATTTGTTTCCAAATCCCCAACGTCTTTGTCTCCTTGGCAATGAGATACTCCAACCAAATAGGTTGTTGGCTTTAAGTTCTCCACTTGCAATTCAGACCTCATGGGCAGTTTGAGCTTGCTTTTCATGTAATAACAGTCTGGCTGACAAATGCCATTTCTTTTGTATCTTATACGTGGTACTTTCCAGCCTTTCCCAGATGGACAGCGTTACACACAGAGGAAGCCTTGGGATGTTTTCCACTTCATCTTGTTTAACACATTCACCTTTTCCTGACATTGTCTTAGTCCTTTTTCAGAGATCTGGAACATACACCTCCTCCCTGTTAATAAAAAAGTACTACAAAAAGTACTATGCATTAAGAAATAATTATAAGAGGGGCATAGAGACAAAATGATCCCCTAAAGGCCTACACTTCAGACAAACATGTGGTCCACTGGCTTCTCTCAGTATCACTCCCAACACTGGCTGTGCCTGACTTCCTGTATCACACTTTACAGTATAGTTAGTAGTATTTCTTAAGTACTTTCCATGGGCCAAACAGTATCCCAAGTGTTATGGACCAGAAAGGAACAATCAGACCAAGCTCTAGCATGATTATTTCTCAAACTGAGATCCACTGATACCTAGGTGCCCTAAAGTCTTATATGTGACTATTTTAAAATTAAAAAAATTTCTTTGCATTTGATGATAAATTCAAGAAAAAATAGGATTTGATCTGGAAAGATGGATTTGTCTTTAAAAAGTCTATCCATGGGATCATGGTATCTGGGGCAGCATTGGTGCCATTGGTCACATCAGAATCAGGAATGGACAGTGAACGTCTCAAGGTGGGTTTGGGGACAGTATCTTGTCCTTTAAGTGAACTGCGTGCATGTCTCAGCTTTGAGAAGCACTGCCACACAAAAGGACACGTGCTTTCCTACAGCTGCTGTACTGCGCTGAACATGAATGACTTTGGTATTGCAGTGGCAAAAAAAGTCTCTTTGCAAAGATGTATGCTAAGGTTTGAATGAGAAATGTCCCCATAGGCTCATGTGCTTGAAGGCTTAGTCTGCAACTGGTGGCACTGTTTGGGAAGGTTATGGAACCTTTAGGAGGTGGAGGAAGTGTGCCACTGGGGGTGGGCTTTGAGGTTTTATAACCTAACTCCACTTCCTGTTCTCTCTGTCTGCTTTCTGACTGCCCAATATTCCTCAGGAACCCATTGCCAGGCCTTCCCCTTCTTGGTGGACTAGATTACCTCTGGAACTATAAAGCCAATGGGCCTTTCTTCCTTAACTTGCTTTTTTTGCTAGGGCATTTTATCACAGCAACAGAAAAAGTAATGAGTACAGTGTCTGTGCTCTGATGCTTGGAATCTATAAAAATATGGCAGTAAATATTAGCAGGTGCGATGGAGGGAGAGCATTTTACATTGTCTCAATGGGTCATCATGTAAACCCTGAAGAGTAGAATAAGGTACCTCCTCCAAAGAGCTGGAAACAAGTGCTTCCAGACAGGTTCAGTCTGTGCTCGTCACAATACCCGGAAAGAAACAACTTAAATGTCAATCAGTGGAGGATGTATGGAAGGAAGGTTGCTAAAATGTGTTTGTGGTACAAGGGGAAGTGATTCAGCCATAAAATGGAATGAGGTACCAAGATCTGCTGCACTTTGGACAAACCTCTAAGACATTATGTTAAGTGAACAAAGGCAGGCAGATAGGCTGTTGTGCATGATTTCATTCCTTTGGAATGCCTGGATTAGGTAAAACCACAGAACTACAAAGCAGATGTGATTGCCAGGAGCTATAAGAGGATAGATGGGGAGATAACTTGGAACTAGATAAAGGTGGAAGTGGTACTAAATCTCCTTGCACTGTTAGTTTCCAGTGGCCAATTTTACTTACATGGATTTCACTTCAAATTAAGAAAAAGAATGGAAGATGAAAATGGAGGAGGTGGTCGGAGAGAGACAAGAGAAGAAAAGGTGAGAAAGACTGAGAAGGTGAGAGGGGCTTATCCAACTACCGTTGGCCTGGGTGTTGGAGGAAGAGGCCCATGAACCAATGGATACAGAAGCCTCTAGAAACTGTGGTGGAATCTCACCTGACAGCTCCAATCATATAGGGACCTTAGTTTGGGAATCAAATGGAAAAGAATGCTATCGGAACTCAAGTGAAGAGATCGTATGTAGAACTTCCAGCAAACATTGATTCAGCCCAGTGAAATCCATATCAGAATCCCAGTTCAACAGGAGGCATAACAAATGTCATTATAAATCATTAAGTTTGTGCTGACTGGTTATATAAGTCCTAGAAAAGGAACATAGGTTTCCTGGCTTAAGTCCTTTTTCCTCCTCTTCATTGCTCAAGCCCCTTCTCAGCCTGTTTATATACTCAGGATTTGTGTCTCCGAGTCATCAGACTGCCTAAGGTTTGTTACACCCTTCTGCTGTCTTTCAAATTGACTGAAAAAATTGACTTTGTAACTATACCTGGTGTCATGGTCTGTTAACTGGCTCTTCTCCCTCCTTCGCACTGTGTGTTCCTGACCTTATCACCTTTGAATAGATGGTAGCAACCCTCTGCCATAGCCTTTGGATCTTCCCACTTTAGCTTGGTTTAGCTGGCTGGACAGGGGCATCCATGGGCAGCTTCACACTCAGTGCCCCATGCTCAGGAGATCTTGCTTGGTTTAGCGCTTTATTGTCTGTGCCTGAATTTTCATTTCCTCTGCTCCATCATGGTGTGCCTCTAACATTGACTATGTGCAACTGAATCCTTGTCAGACTCACTGGCTGGAGTCTATACAGCTGCCAGTTTTTGTATTTACTATACTGGCACAAGGGAGATGGTGAGTTAGAGCTTTAAGTGCAGTGGGATTTGGCTGTGGTTGGGGTGGCTAGGATAGTCTCCCTGAAGAAGACAGGGATGAGACTGGGAAGACACCATCTGGAAGGGATGGAGGGGTCCGGAAGGGCTGTGCCTATTTGCCAGGAGTACACTTACAGACAGCAACATAGGAACGGGCTTCACAGCAGCTCCAACCTGGACTTCCAGAGGGTCTCGAGTGCATGAGGTCACATGAATCACAGTAATACCCATCTGGTGGAAGATGTAGATGGAATAATGCAGATCTTCTGGATAATAACTCAACTTCAAATATCTTCAATGCAAGGGGCGAGCCAGAGAATGTATCTGAAGCCAGTCTCCTTGACTCCAGAGCTCTTGGCCTTCCACTACATCACTTTCCTCCAGATGGTCCAAAGATCAGTCGATGATGAGCCTTAGGTTGGAAGAGCTTATTGGGACCCTGTTCTGGTTTTCTGTTGCTGCGATAAAACAGGAAAAAAATCAATGTGGGGGAGGAAACTGTTTCATCATATACTTTCAAGGCTCGGTCCATCTTTGAGTGAAGTCAGGTAGGAACTCAGGCCAGGAATCAAGAGGTAGGAACTGAAGCAAAAACCATAGGGGACCGCTCTTGCTTCCTCTGACTTACTTGCTCCCTCTGACTTACTCAGCTACTTTTCTTATACAGCCCCAGCCTAGCTGTTCTGGAATGGCAGTACCCAAAGTGGGATGGGCCTTTCTACATCAATCAACACTAAAAAATACTTCACAGACTTGGTCACAGGCTAGTCTGATGGAAACAGTCTCTCAGCTGAGGTTTCTTTATTCCCCGGTGAAGTTGGTGCATTTAAACATACACCAGACCTATTTGTATTGGAGAAGAGTTGACTTTGGTTCTTAGACTTACTGGCTTTTTTCCTGGTGCCATGGCTGGATGAGCACGAAGCTCTCTGGTATAGTTTTTTTTTCTGATATTTTAAGAAGGATCCTTCTTTTTTTTTTAATTTTTATCTATTTCTGTATGTGCATGAATGTACGGTCTGCATGCAAGTTTGTGCACCCGTGTCATGCAATGCCGTGGAGGTCAGAAGAGGGTCTCAGACTCCTCTGGAACTGGATTTCTCCTGGAATTGGAGTTTCAGATGGTTCTCAGCCACCATGTGGGTGCTGGGGATCGAACCCGGGTCCTCTGTAAGAGCAGTCGGCACTCTTAACTGCTAGGCCATCTCTCCAGCCCTTCTAGGAGATGATCTCAGGGTTGGGCCAGGAAAGGGAGTTTTGGAAAACAGGGACATGGTACCTAGCAGTCCAGGGCAACTAAAGGTCCAGACCTGGGGGCCAGGGCCTCATAGGGTATGTTGTTAAATCATGTAAAAGTTTCATCTTGGAAACTTCTCTGCTTTCTTTATAACATTAAGAAGAGAAGACTGAACTATGTCGTAAGTCACTTTGTTCTAAAACTTCCTCTCTTTGTGTTTTCCTATCTTCTGTGAAAATAAAATAACTTTGACATGACAGTCAGTTGTGAAAATATAAGTCAATGAAATGGAATTTGTAAACGTTGAGTGAAGCAAATGTTTGGATTATCTTGTTTTAATTAAGATGCCATGGCCTAGCCTTCCAAGAAGGGGACTTTGTTCTGTTCTGTGTTTGAATCTATTATGCCCTCAGATTAGCTTTTAAAGAGACAGAAAATGGAAGGGACAGGGAGGGGAAAAAGAAAAGACAGAACAGAAGACCAATACAAGGCAGCAAGTACAGGTTTGGAATTCGAGAGGCTTGAGCTCTGCTCTGATCCTGTTCTTGCTAGCTGACTGATGTTGGATATCTCACTCACCCTCTTCATGCCTCAGTTTCCTTTATCGCTGGGACGGATATGTTTTCAGATTTGTCTTGGGGGATGATTAAAGGAGATAATATGCATTTTTCTCTGTTGCAGAAGGAAGATGCAGTAAATATTAAACAATTGAATGAGTGTCTTGACAGTAGTATTATTTCTCATTTATGTGTGGATTACTTCCTGGTGTTCAGTGTCCTTTGAGATTGTCATTCCACTGTGGTCCCCTGAACCGATTTTAGAAATGATCAACTGTCCTGGCTTTTATTACAGGAGTTAAGGGTGATTCATCTCTTCCCTTTCCCTTTCCTCCTCTTCTTCATTCACTTGAAAATACACACTAAAATTCCTGTTATTTTGGAGGCACGGCACTGGGTTAAGAGTAGTGGCCATAAGATAAGGTAGACTTGACCTTGGCTCCTGAAAAGGCCACAGTCTGACCCTAAGGAGGGTCTTTCCATCACTGCAGGCTTACTTATGCTGCCGCTTTACAACCTTCCCACCATATTCCCTCTTTCAAAAAATAGTCTGCTATTTGTATAATTTTGTTGCTTGAGGAATACCATATAAATGAGATGACATATTAAGACTGGATTGTTTTTCACTCATTCTCATTTTCTGTTGATTTGTCCAGGCTGTTGCATGGATCAATAGTTCCTTCCATTTTGTTGTGGCCTTGTAGTCCATGTCATGGACAAACCACTGTTTGTTTAACCATTCACAAGTTGAAGGACATCTGGTTATGTGAAGTGATTAGCTGTTACAAATCAAGTTACTATTAATGCTGTGTACAGCTTTTTTTTTTTTGTGAACATAAATTTATATCTGTCTTGAGTAAATATTCAGAGTTGTCTTAGTTTCCTTTCCTGTTGCTATAATAAAATGCCCTGACAAAAGCAACTAAGGGACCAAGGACTTATTTTGGCTCAGAGTTCAAGGGCATAGTCTGTCATGTTGGGGAAGTCAGTGCATCAGGGGCTGGATGTAGCCGGTCGCATGGCTGCACAATCAGGAAGCAGAGAGAGATGAACACTGGGCTCAGTTACTTCCTCCTTTTTAGTCAGTCCTGGCGTCTATCCTTGGAATGTTACTGACCACGATTCAGGTGTGTCTTCCTACCTTAATTTACCTCATCAAGACAATTCCTTACAAGTGTGCCCAGCGGCTCATCTCTGTCAAGGTGAAAAATCAATATTAACCATCACAAGGATGCAATTAATAGGTCGTCTAGTGTGTCCACACTTGATTTTCTAGGTGACAGTACCCTGCAGGAATCCTGCTTCTCTACACCCTTATAAGATTTTTCTTTATTCAGTTTCTCATGGAGATTTACTTTTCCTAGCGAGATCAACAACAGGCCCTTGAATTTGTCATTTATGCAACTTAAACTGATTATTTCTGCTATGCTTTTTAGTCGAAAGAGATCCTCGTAAAGTATTGTCAGAAGTCACTACCAAGGGTGACCAACTGTTTTCTGTACACCAGTGTGTTTGATTTGGTACTCTCTACAAAGCATTTTATTTCCATTATCAACCTGGGTGCTGGAGCATTCAGTACAAAGTATTATGTTGATTGTTAGTGCTTCCCAATAGTCTTTTTCATTTTTAATAAAATATTGAATTTATAATTTAATTTTATGTATGTAAATGTATTGCCTGAATGTATGTAAATGCACCAGTATCACACAAAGCTCACAGAGGCCAGAAGAGGGCATATGATTCCCTGGATGGACTGTTGTTAGCTGCCATGTGGGTGCTGGGAATTAGACCTGAGTCCTTTTCAAGAGCAGCCAGTGCTCTTAACTGTTGAGCCATCTCTCCAGCCCCTATTAGCATTCCTCACAATTGGTTCACATTCCTTTTTAACTTAATACTTTATTTAAATAATTTGTTTGCAAAAATTCTCACTGTCAGTCCTTGTCCTTGATCCCATGGGCATTTAGCTCCGATCACCATTATGCTTACAAACATGAATTATGATCATTCTCATGTTAGTACCCAGTTCACCTACTCTATGAGGAATTCCTTCAGAATGTTACCCCTCTTCCACTGTTCTGTTCCCCAAAGAGGTCATCTGAATACTATTTAGTCTTCATCAGATATTCAAAGATCATTTGCATGCACTTTATGTAGGTTTTGTCTTAAGAAAATTCTGGCTTAAATGGAAAGTTGAGCCTTTTATGTGAATAAATATAATCTAGGTAAAATGTGAGGGCTGAGAACCAAGATGTGTGGGGAGTTCAAAGTTGAGAGATGTTATGTCTCCACAGGAGACTTGTTTTATGGCTTTACAACTTTTTAAAAAGCAATCTTCAGCTTCTGCTATGTAAATTTTTCCAGGAATGAGATAGAGCCATATAGAAACCATGTTATCAATTATGGGTAGCAAGGGAAAAAGTCTGGATTTGTTTAGGGGAGGCTGGGTATAGCCTGTATCTGTGGGTAAAGGCAGAGTTGAGATACCAAGGAGTGAAGTATGCTGGAAAATGCCAGCCAAAAGCTGAGCCTTTGGAGGAGTAGGGTTTGAATTGAAAGAAACGAAGGCTAGCCATTCCATTTTAGATCTCTGTGACACACCAAGCACTCCTAGAGATCTAGGAGATGGACCAAGTGGAGTTCCCTGCCCTTACCACCACAGTGAGAATGTGGAGACCTGGCTGTTGTGCAGGGTCCCAAGCATGGAGCGCCCTGAACAATGTCATCTAGACTCTGGCCTCCTGTTCTTCCTATGTTCTCTAAGAAAAATGCAGATGGCACAATTGACTCAGAGAAGCCCTGTACATGCTGCCTAACTGAGGTCTGGCGAGGTTCTGATCACTGTGTTGTTATTTTTTAACACCCAAACCCTAAATTTAGTAAATGGAGAAGTGAAAGACTTTTGTGGAGAAAGGGCACCAAGAGCTGGGTGGGAATGAAAACATCCTCATCGCAGATGCTGCTGACCCACCCAGGTTGCTTTCTGTAGAGTCTTCTATGCCAGACTTCTAAAGAGATGCCACCTGTTGACCAGGCATGGCTCTGCCCTGGGCAGTCAGCGGTGTGCTGTCTGCAGCCCATTGATCTGTAAACATGGGGGCATCCTCTCATAACTCATCTCAAAGACTCATGTTTCTGCTCAGCAGTTCTTTTGTGTTTTGGGTTCTGTGATTATATTTTCCCCTTTGTGTTGACTCATAGAAATTCAATGTTGAATTTGTGGCTTCAGTGTTACAAATGTGCTAGGTTTCATCTCATGAATTTAATGGTCTGTGGCCACCTAAGGTCTTGATTTATTTTAATCTAGCTTTGAGTTCAATTTGAGTTATTTCTTTTCTTCTTTTTCTCCTTTCTTTCGTTTCTTTCTTTTCCTTTCTTTCTTTCTTCTTTCTTTCTTTCTTTCTTTCTTTCTTTCTTTCTTTCTTTCTTTCTTTCTTTCTTTCTTTCTTTCTTTCCTTCTTTCTTCTTTCTTTTTCTTTCTTTCTCTCTCTCTCTTCCTTCCTTCCTTCCTTCATTTGTTCCTTCTCCCTCCTTTTTTCTCTCCCTCATTCCCTCTTTTCCTCCCTTCCTTTCTTCCTTCTTCTTTATCCTGTTAGCTGTGATTTTTGCATAACAGTTTTAAATGTTTTTATAATCCATATGGATGAAATAAATAAGGAAATAATGATTGGGTTTGTCTTACAGTACACTAATTTCCAAAGTTTGATTTTCACTCATGAAGAAAATATGTTCTCTGCAAATGAAACTAGTAATAATGATAATAATTAACATTATAAGAGAGCTTATAAAATATCAGCATCTTCACTCAGGTTTGTACAAATTTTGTTCTACACACATCACCCTGTACTATTACTATCCCAGTTTACAAAGGAGAAAACCCAGATGCAGAGAAGCTAAGTAGAGTTGCAAAGCTCCATAGCTAGTCAGGGATAGAACTGGACTTGAAACCAGTATCATCAGAGTCTTGTTAAGAGAAAATGCACAAAAGGTACAGAAATAGCACAAATTCAGAATACAGTTTATCACCTTATCCTAAGGAATGTGAATATGACCACATGTAAGTTCCATCTCATTGTATGAAAATGGCACCAATGGCAATGATCTCTCTGATTGTTCTGCCTATTGGTGGCATAAAGTTGACTGAGCAGGTGAGGGACCAACAATCAGCTGTCACCAAGTAAAACCGCTAAGAGGAGCTTTGGCCAGAGAAGAGAGTTGGTTCCAGTTCTGGTAAAAGGGTTGGTATTCTTTTCAGATGCTCCAGTAAGACCAGAGATGTGAACGCACTTTGTAAAGGACAGATGTCTGGAGAAGTCAAAGGTTCTCGGTGTAATGGGAAGCTGGACCTGTGGCCCTCCAAAGTGCTTCCCAGGCAGGTGACAGGGGACAATGCTTCCCTTGGTTTTCTTAGTAATTTTTAAACTAAAAATAAGTTGCTCTAGGTAAAATAGGATGGCACGCGTTGCTGGATTGATCTTGGCCAAGACTCTACAGGTCTCACCTGAACAGGGGTGCTTGACTGGTGAATGTCTTGTGGGCACATGAAACCCAACACATCTAACCATGAACTCATGATAGATCAAGTGTGTGTGTGTGTGTGTGTGTGTGTGTGTGTGTGCAAATGTACTTTCCTCTCAAATAATGCCACCATCATCTACCACATTACTGAGATTACTCCAGATTACTGAGAGAAATGTGGAGCCACCGTTTGGTCCTGCCTTCTGCTCACTTCTGCTCCCAGGAACAAGCTCACTCCAGGGTCACATTTGTGATAATGAACTTACAGCCCTTTCCCCAACACACCTGCTTCTCCATCCTTACTGCCAGTCAATGCACACTACCAAGAGGAAGTAGTTTTCATAGCTGGTCATTCCTGACCCTCATGTTTTCTAAAGTTAAAATCAAGGGACATCAAAAGAAGTCTCTCTTTTCATCACCAAATCCAAAGTCATTATGGAATAAAAAGAGAAAACAGTAGAAATAATCAGCATCTCTTTATTTGCTTAGTTAAAATTTCCTATCAGGGGTTGGAGAGATGGCTAAGTGGTTAAGAGCACCAACTGCTCTTGCAGAGGACCTGGTTCGATTCCCAGCACCCACATGGTGACTAAGAACTGACTTTAAACTGGGCGTGATGGCGCACACCTTTAATCCTAGCACTCAGGAGGCAGAGGCAGGAGGATCTCTGTGAGTTCAATGTCAGCCTGGTCTACAGGGTGAGTTCCAGGCCAGCTGAGGCTATGGAGAGACCCTGTCTCAAACACAGACACAGACACAGACACACACACACACACACACACACACACACACACACACACACAATTTCCTATGGTCAGTTACTCATTCTCCCATCACTTCTTCATTCTTATGAGAGTTTTTTAGTTATTTTATTTTATTTTATTTTTTTATTGGTATTTTTGAGACAGGTCTCCCTTTAGTCCCAGCTGGCCTGGAGCTTGCCCTGTAGACCAGGCTGGCTTGAACTCAGAGAGATCTGCTTGCCTCTGCCTCCTGAGTGCTGGGATTAAAGGCGTGCGTCACCACACCCGGCATTCTTATTTGAGTTTTAGAGTTGGGAGATAGGATCCACAGTGAGACAAGCAGTTGAGATGGTAAGTGCTTCCTTCCTGATACAGGCTGAAGCGTTGGAGAGAACTCAGTACAACCAGTGGTAGAAGAGGACCAGACTAGAAGAGGGCACTCTAGTGTGGCTGAGATGATGACATTATACTGTGAGGTACCACCTACTTCTGTCTCTGTGGCTTGCCAGGCCCTCCACCCTGACCTACTTCTCTGGCTATCAAAGGAATGAGCTGTTACACAGGGATGCTTTAAAGTGGGGTGTGATAGCATCTAGTCTCTTCCCACTAGATAAATGTCCCAAGGCTGCACTGTCAGTCATTGCCCAGAGGTCAAAGTGCTGCAATAATGAATTGATGTACTAGTCTGCTACCAGCTGAGGATGCCTGTGCTTTGCCCACTCCTGTGCATTCAGGGCTCCTTGGTCCCAGCTGAAAGGTTGACATTCACAGTGATGGATAAGACTTTTAAATCACTAGTCTATATCCCATAGGCATTCTGCCCAGGGACGACTGAAGAATGGTAATCAGGGAAGCCAAAGCTTCGTCTTCACAAAAAGTACCGCTACTGCTTGCAGAGAAGCAACTGGACCCGAGGCCTCGTCAGTCGCCTGCTCTTGCATCTGGGACCAAGATAGTGATGTGTAAATTCAAGCCAGATTTTTTTTTTTTGCTTCCTTTGGAATCTGCTGGATCTCATGTTCAGAAAGAATAGAGTAAGTGCCAATTTATTTGTTTATTTTCCAGAGTAAAATATTAATTGATGTAAATGAATTTCTGAACTGGGCCTGTTAGACAGTTTCACATTTTTGTAAACATTATCATTTCCTGGAAATCCAAGATCATGATCCAAAGAGGCTTATCATTCCGAATTGTTCCATGCTGGGTCCACAACACATCCACAGAGGTGCGCGCCACCCCCCCCCACCTTTTTAAGATTTCTACTCTGCCTGGATTCTCTGTGATTCAAGCCTGATTTCCCTTTTCCCCTGATCAATTCTTGCTAATCACTGAATATATAACCTGAAAGGTTTTCTTTGAAGTTTTCTAAATTTAGGATTATGTTTGAAATGGGGAAATTTATTTTTTCTAGGAGTTGGTAGTGCTTCCATTCTCTGGCAATGTAAGAAGCATGCATTCAGGATTTTTTTTAATATTGCACTTGCGAATTAAAAAAAATTTATTTTTTATATGTATGGGTGTACTGTCTGCATGTAGGTTGGTGCACCCATGTCATGCAATGCTGCGGAGGTCAGAAGAGGGCATCGGATTCCCCTGGAGCTGGAGTTAAAGATGGTTCTCAGCCGCCATGTGGGTGCTGGGGATCTAATCTGGTCCTCCGCAAGAGCAGTTGGTGCTCTTAACTGCTAGGTTATCTCTCCAGCTCTGCATTCAGTTTTTGCATGGGTATGTAAGACACACATATTTAGTTTTCAAAGATCACTTATCTTTGTAGAACCTGATAAGATGTTAGGACCATACAGATCAAGATAGAGAGTGTTTTCAGGACTCAAGAGGATTCTTTTCTGTTTCAGAATAACCACATTTTGGGGCTGGAGAGATGGTTTAGCGGTTAAGAGCACCAACTGCTCTTACAGAGGACCTGGGTCTGATCCCCAGCACCCACATGGTGGCCAAGAACGATCTTTAACTCCAGTTCCAGGAGAATCTGATGCCCTCTTCTGACCTCCACGGCATTGCACGACATGGATGCACCAACCTACATGCAGGCAGTACACTCATACACTTAAAAAAAAACCAACCACATTTTAATTTCTAGCATCCTTACTTAGGCTTTCCTATGTGTGGGGTAAAGAAGTGGGGCATGGCGTGTGTGGAGGTCAGAGGGCAAACTCAGGTGTCAGTCCTCATCTTCTGGCTTGTCTGAGACAGGGTCTCTGGGTTATTCACAGTTGTGTACACCCAGCTGGCAGGTCATGAGATCCCAGGGATTCTGTGTCCACCTCCCATCTCACTGTAGGTGTTTATGCTAACACATCCAACTTTACTTGGGTTCTTGGAAACTCTCCTGTTTGTGCACCAAGTGCTTTATCCACTGAACCATCTCTCCATCTCTTAATACTTCTAATTCTAGACTCCACATAAATACAATAGGCACTGTTTAGATCTGTGTTCTATTAAAAATTAATTTTTCTAGATTGATATATGTTATGTGTGTATTAGTGGTTGGAAGTTTTTTTTAAATTTTTTTAATTTTTATTTTTTTTTGAGACAGGGTCTCCCTGTAGCCCCAGCTGACCTGGAACTTACTCTGCAGACCAGGCTGACCTTGAACTCACAAAGATCTGCCTGCCTCTGCCTCCCAAGTGCTGGGTTTAAAGGTGTGTGCCACCATGCCCGGCCTGGAATGTTTTTATCGATATAGAACAGACTGCCATTTGGCAAGTCCACAGATTATACATTCATTGCTCTGCTGGCCATAATTGCAGCTGCTTTCAGCATTTGACAACCTACCAACAGCCCTGACATAGACAGGTTCACCCAGCCAGCTCTCTCAGTGGGAAGATGAACTTGCTTCTCTTTTATATAAAATGATGAGAAAGTGCAAACTCATAGGCTGTGTCTGTGTTTATTTTACTATATGAAACCAAATAACTATTCAAGGTCTTTGAAAGAATTTATACTTCAGATATTGAGATTTTCTACTGTACTAAAGTCTAATAAAACTTCCTATTATAGTAGTACTTTGGGCCAGTTTTAGTTTATTACTTTAAGTGAGTGTTGTCTTGTTTTCATTTACTTAGTATGCACTGGAGACTAGAGTTATAAAATTTGGTCAACTCTCTTGTACTCTTTCTTCCTCATCTCTTTCCTTCCTCATCTCTTCCCCTTCCTCATCTCTTCCCCTTCCTCATCTCTTCCCCTTCCTCATCTCTTCCCCTTCCTCATCTCTTCCCCTTCCTCAT
>VZQC01001925.1:0-20112 GCA_009823505.1 Rhizomys pruinosus | reverse complement strand
TTACAGAGGACCTGGGTTCAATCCCCAGCACCCACATGGCGGCCGAGAACCATCTGAAACTCCAATTCCAGGAGAACTCCAGTTCCAGGGGAATCCGACACCCTCTTCTGACCTCCGCGGCATAGCATGACACAGGTGCACACACTTGCATGCAGACAGTACATTCATACACATACAGAAATAAATAAAAAATTTTAAAAAAGAAAGAAATCTTATCTGCAGATATATATACCTTTAGTTCCAACATTTGGGAGGAAGAGGGAGGCTGATGTCTGTGAAATTGAGGCCAGCCTGGTCTACATAGCCAGTTACAGGTCAGCTGGGGCTACAGGGAGACTCTGTCTCACAAAAACAATAATAAAACCTGTAGGGGAACTTGTGGAGGTACTTGGATGGAATACACCTGCTCAGTCAGGTATCACAAATACAAATGTAGTCTGTCTCTGGTCACCTAGGCTACTGGAGAGAGAAAGAAAGGAGTTCATACACAAGCACAATTCACCAAAATATATATGTAAGCTTCCATATAACAGTATCACAGCCAAAGCTAGAGCCAAGCTGATGTCCATCAGCTGCAGAACAAAGCAGTGGTGTACACATGCCATGGAATATTACAGAGGGACTCAACAACAAGAGCCACAGATTAAGTAAGGATGTGAGAGGGAGAAAGGGAAGAACTACAAGTCACACCTCAAAGTTTAAATCCTAGAGAAATGGGAAGTATCAATAAGAGAGACTATCATGTCTCCTTAGAAAATAAAGTGTCATGAAGCTGCTTGATAAAAGTGATGTCAGGGATCTAGAGAGATGGCTCCATGGTTAAGAGCACTGGGGAACTTACAGAGGACCCACATTCTGTTGTCTGCACCCACATGACAGTTAACCATAGTAACTCTAGTTCCAGGAGATCCAATGCCCTTTGCTAGCTTCCATGGACATTGCACACATGTGGCACACTTACATGCAGGAAAAACACTCAGACACAAAAAATTAATAAAAATTTTTAAATGTTAATGGTATCAGGGAGCTATATACTACATTGGGTGCATCTGAGGGATCAGATGAGGTAAGGGCTGGTGGTTACGTATGCACCATGGAGGTCATGTGCCAAAGTATTCACTATGCTTGATATTAGCCGTAGTCATTCAGACCTTCATATTTGAAAAATAAATGCATTACGCGAAGTGACTTTCCCCGATGCTGTAGCACCACTCTGTGCTGTCATTGCTCTGCTTCTCTCTACTTGTGGATGATTCCTTCCTTTTCACCTCAAAAATAATATCAGTCTGCCTTGTCAAGCCCACAAAAACTTAAACAATTTAAAACCATTTGCCTTTCTAATTCTGAATCCTCTGCAGTCTGGTTCTTGCAACACTTGTTTATATCCATAGAGGTGTTTTCCATTCTGTGGAAATTTGTATTTTAATTTAGGCAAACCTCTCTTACCTAAATATTCACCTGGAAAATAAGCAGATGTAGTATGCTACTTCTTAGCTAGCAAAAAATTTATAGATTCCCTCTCAGAACCATGAGTAGTAAACCAGGTTCTTGCTTCAAGTTTCTGTGTGCCTTGTCCTCTGTGCAGGCTCCCCACTCAGAAGCCCTGACTGTCCTCAGTTCGCTAGTCTGCTTCCCAAATACGTATCAGGAGATCCCTCTACTGCAGTCTGTGCCAGGAGTGGATGAAGTTATTACAGGAATTGAAGATGTCAAGGTACAGAACCCATTTTACTGAACCTCAAGTTTAGCATTTTATAGTTCAAGCCACATGACTATGTCTTCCATATTATGTGTTGGTCTACTTTCCCCTGAATCTTTTGAATGTTTTTGTAATTTTCAGATGTGTGTTACAGGAACTATAAATATATCACATTTAAAGCCTATTGCAGTTAGACCTGATAGCTCTGTTCCTCTGGTATTTTTTTATTAGATATGTTTATCATTCCTAGGGATCACAATTATGTAATGAATCATCTCCTCTAATAATTTTATTAGCTTAGTTATGCTGCATTAGTGTATCAAATGAATTTATAAGAAATAATTGAAATAAGCTAAATATTCAGTTCCATTGTTGGCCTGATTAGATGCTACTAATAATTTGAAACTCCAAATTATTTCTTGGGGAATAAAAGTAAGCATTTGTTCTATCTTCAGCTGACTCTTGAAGCAAACAAAAGGATTTCAATGCCAGTCAGTCAACCTGTAATATCTGCTTATAATATATAATTCAATGTACAGTGTGTAATCCAATCAAAGTAAAAATGGAGATTTTCCTATCTGGAAGTCTCAGATGCTTTGCTTGACTTCCATCAGATCCCTAGAAATGCTGTCCTGCAGGCTGGCTTAGACATCAGGGAGGCCTCTGCTGAGGCAAGCCAGTTTCCTCCTTCCCAGGTTCTCCCTGAAGGAAGGGCTTCCAGTGCTCCTGGGTCTTTCAGTAGCTCCAGGCTGCCTGTGACATGGTCAGCACATGTGGGAAACCAGGAATGGTACCACGTTTTCGTTGACTAAATTCTGTGTTTTTAGCATTACCTTATAAATATTTTACTGAAGAATGCTACTGAGGAACCAAATGAATATATATGCAAGGTAAATGTTGAACAAGAGGTAAATTAATTTGGAATTTTAAGATGCACATTTATGTATAAATAGTTAATGTTAAAAAATCATTGTTTATATTTCTTTTACACACATCAAAATGTAGGGTAAGAATTCTGTCAGAAAGATGCTGTCTATGCTTAGATATTTTAAAGTCATAATTACTAGTAAAATTGGTAAGATGCAGAGTATTATAGTATACTATCTTTTACATACAAAATTAAAAATGAGTGAATTTATTCTTTGATGTTTTCAGTAAGAAGGAGAGTAGAGGGATAAAGCAACAATCCATAAAAGTACTGTATGTGCAGGTCAGAGAGTCTCAACTGCTCACGACACATTTGGCAATTTTCTGAAAACATTTAGGTTGCTTCTGCCAGGCATCTAAGGATGCTAGCAGTCTATGATAAAGATAAGAGGCTTTCTAGGTAACTTAAAATGATAAGAAGTCCCTACCTATCTCTCAAGGTGGATGACAAGGCTGGGAATGCTGATAGAGAGGTACATCTATCTCATATCCAGCTTCCAAACCCATAGGCCAGGAGAATGCAGCTCAGCCTCTGAATGCTTCTTTGATTAGCTCATGTCCTTCCTTTGGGATCATGGCAAGACAGCTGCCCATTACCCCTTACTGTCTTGTTAACTCTGATGAGGTTTATTAAGATTCATTAACTTTTATATTTTCATTTTTCTTCAGAGGGTGTGTTAGTCCATTTTCCTAGTCTGCCATTATCAAAAACTTGCATTTCCAACTTAATAATATTGAATGAAACTTTTGGGTGAGATATAACCAGTTTGGTTAACAGGTTTTAGTTCAGGTAATATTTCAGAAAAGTTAGGTTTATATTCCACATCCTGTTCTTACTCTGTTTTCTCTAAGGTTATAGAACTCACAAAACAGACAACTATTTTATTCTGTATACTCAGAATATCTTTTGCAAAATTAGAATTAATATTTTTTGTTTTGTTTTGTTTTTTGAGACAGGGTCTGTACTGGAATTCACTACGTAGACCAGGCTGCCTTTGATCTCACAGAGATCTGCCTCTGCCTCCCCAGTCCTGGAATTAAAGGTGTATGCCACCATGCCTGGCAGAAATATTATTTTTATTTTAATCCTAGCACTTGGGAGGCAGAGGCAGGTGGATCTTTGTGAGTTCAAGGCCAGCCTGGTCTACAGAGTGTGTTCCAGGACAGCTGGGGCTACAAAGAGACCCTGTCTTGAAAAGACCAAAAAAAAAAAAAAAAAAAAGAAATATTATTTTTATGTATGTAATAGATCTTGTTGGTTTTAAAAAAGTCTAGATGGCTGGTTGTAGTGGCAGGGACAAGCAGATCTCTGTGAGTTCAAGGCTAGTCTGGTTACATAAGGAGTTCCAGGATAGCTGGGGCTATAAATGGAGACCCTGTCTCACCCCCTCCAAAAAAGTCTAGAAATTTGTCCATTTTATCTTTGTTTTGAAATATTTTGAGTATTCTCTGGTTGTTTTGCTGATCTTGTCTAAGATTATTCAACCTTATAGTCTTTTCCCAAAATAAATTTTGTTCATCTCTCTGTATTTATTTTGAGCTTTTGGCTCTTTTATATTCTTCTACTTTATTTGTATTGCTATTCTTTTTGTTAGTTTTTTTAAGGTATATATGTAGTATATTGGTTTTTAACTTTTCTTTTTTACAATATAAACATTTGTGTGTTTATTTCTAAACACCACTTTTTCTGAATTTTGTAAGTTTTAATATGTCATATTTTTAAATTCCAGTTTCTTTTCCTGCTTTTTGTTATAATTCCTTCATTGGGTCATGAGTTTTTAGATACACTATTTCCTTAATTTCTAAACATTATTATTTCTAGCTTTTTGGCTAGTGTTTTCTTAAGTAATTACATTGTGGATCAAAATATATATGTGATGACCATCTTTAAAATTGTTGATATTTGTTTTCTAGCCCAGTATGTAGTCAGTTTTTATCAGATGTTCCCTCTGTCTTGAAAAGAATGTGTATAATGTTCTTTAATTGTTGGACATACTGTTCTAGATGTAGCCTTTCTATTGAATTTTAAAAATCAAGTGTTTCACATATTCTGTATTCTTTCTGATTTAAAAAAATTAATCTGATCATTCACTGAAAGATGTGTTTTAAAAAAAATCTTTCATTGTTAATAGGCATGGTAGCTCATGCCTTTAATCTTCCTTCACTCAGGAGAGAGGCAGAAGTAGGTAGATTTCTTTTTTTTTATTAATTTTTTAAAAATTTCTGTATGTGTATGAATGTACTGTCTGCATGCAGGTTTGTGCACCCACGTCATGCAATGCTGCAGAGGTCAGAAGAGGGTCTCGGATTCCCCTGGAACTGGAGTTCTCCTGGAATTGGAGTTTCAGATGGTTCTCGGCTGCCATGTGGGTGCTGGGGATTGAACCCAGGTCCTCTGTAAGAGCAGTTGGCGCTCTTAACCACTAGGCCATCTCTCCAGCCCCAGAAGGAGGTAGATTTCTATGAGCTCCAGGCCAGCTGGGCCTACAGGGAGATCCTGTCTCAAAAAGACCCAAAAGAAAAAAGATCTTTCATTGTCCTGCATTTACCTATTTCCTGGTATTTCTGTCAAGTTTTACTTTATGCATTTTCAGGCAATGTAATGTTATTAATTGTCTAGGCATTTAGAATTTTCTAAGATGTGTGGTGAATCAAACATGCTTTTTGTGTGTGTGGTGTTTTTGAGACAGGATCTCCCTGTAGCCTCAGGTGGGCTGGAGCTCTCTACGTAGATGAGTTAAACTTGCTTTTGTTTGTATGGCCCTCTTTATTTCTGTGGCTGACTTTTTTATTTTAAAGACTAGTTGATCTGATATTGATTTAGAAATTGTATATTAATTTTCATCCTTTTAAATAGCTTTTCTGTATTTTCTTCTTTATGATGTCTTTGTAAATATGTGATGTCTGGATTATATACATTTATAAAATTTATGTGACCATCATTTAACTAAAACTTTATTTAGTTCATTTATTTTTGTTATTATTACTGACCTTTTGGGTATATTTTTTTCATCTTATTTAACATTTTGTTTTTAACTTTTTGATTTTTTAATTTTATGTGTAGGAGTGTTATGCCTGCACGCGTATAAGTACACTGCGTCATGCAGTGCCTCGGAGGTCAGAAGAGGCTATCAAATCCCCTGGAACTAGAGTTACATACAGTTGTTAGCCACCATGTTGGTGCTAGGATTTGAACCCAGGTCTTCTACAAGAGCAGCCAATACTCATAACCACTGAGCAATCTCTCCAGGCCTAACGTTTTATTTTCAATTGGAGCTTTTCAACGTTTAAGATTTCCTGTTTATTACGTTCATTTCCTACCTCTTTTTTCTTTCTTAGTTGATTTTTAAAAATTCTTTCCACAGTCTATTTTATTAATCCTGGAGTCCCATTCCATTTTCTTCAAAAAAATTCTAGACTTTTTTTTTCTTTGCTTTTTAAGACAGGGTCTCCTATATCCCCAGCTGGCCTGGAACTCACTATGCAGTCCAGGCTGGCCTGGATCTCACAAAGATCCACTGGCCTTTTCCTCCAAGTGCTGGGAATAAAGGCATGTGTTACCATATCTAGGTTATTCTAAACATTTTAATATGGACTTAGGACAATTCTGAAGTTAGTCTCTCTTTACCCTCTTCCTAAACAATGTTTGCTTCCTAAAACAGTCTCCTACTTTTTTTTCCTCCCTCACTGCCACTTCTTTCCTGACTTCCTGCTAATCTTTCCTTCTCCACCTAACCTCTGAATTAGCTAGACTGACCTGGGGATTAGGACTGCACATAGTTTTACAACTTCCTGATTCTTCATATACATTCTATTCTGATTATAAATAGTGTATTAGTCACTTTTCTGTTGCCGTGATAAAACCTCCATGACCAAGGGAATTTATAAAAGGAAGAGTTTATTTGAGCTTACGGTTGAGGTTCCAGGGAATTAAAGAGTCATTGTGGCAGGGAGGCATGGTGGCAGGAGGCTGGGAGCAGAAAGCGTGGTTCACATTCTTCAGTGCAATACAGGAAGCAGAGAGGGAGAGCAACTGGAGCTGGCAAGGCTTGTTGTACTTGCTAAGCTCGCCCGCAATGATGTACTTCTTCCAGCATGGCCACACCTCTAAGATCTCCCAAAACAGCGCTACAACTGGGGAAAAATGTCGAATACTTGAACCCTGTGGGGGACATTCTCAATCAAACCACCACAAATACCACTACTTGTTATGATTTCCAGTTTACTTATGCAAACTACACACTTGACTACCTCCACTTGCATGTCTTAACATCCAAATGTTACAAGCCCATAACTAAATCTTTTAGTGCCTTCTGACATTCCTACCCTCTGAAGCCTGGTGTCCTTCAGATTTCATCTCAACAGGTTTTCAGCCCAGGATCTTATAGAATGTCTTTGATTTCCCATTTTTCACACCCATCACAATCTAACCTAACAACAAATCTTGACAATTCCTTTCTTTCATCTTTTTCTTTAGTGTAGAAAATAAGCTGGGTGTGGTGGTGCACGCCTTTAATCCTAGCACTTGGGAAGCAGAAGCAGGCAGGTCTCTGTGAGTTCAAGGCCACCCTGGTCTACAGAGTGAGCTCTAGGCCAGCTGGGACCAAAGGGAACCCTATTTCAAAAATACCAAAAAAAAAAAAAAAAAAAAAAAAAAAAAAGTAAAAACAAAAAAAAAAAAAAAAAAAAAAACAGTGGGGCTGGAGAGATGCCCTAGCGGTTAAGAGCGCTGACTGCTCTTGCTGGGGACCCGGGTTCGATTCCCAGCACCCACATGGCGGCTGAAGCCGTCTTTGACTCCAGATTCTAGGGGAATCCAACACCCTCTCTGACCTCCACGGCATGCATGACACAGGTGACAGACCTACATGCAGACATACATCATACACATACAAAAATAAATAAATTTTTAAAAAAGGAGAGAAAATGGAAAGAAAAGAAAAACTTTAAAAAAAAGAAAAACAGTGAAAAAATATTTAAGTTACATCAAATATACTTTAAAGTTAAATATAGCGTTTGTCTTATATATGGAGGTACTTATATATGTCAAAAGGAAAATAATTACAAACCCAATTTTGAACAGTTTTCTGCTTTTATTCCTCCACAAACTTATCTTAATAAAATATAATAATTTATATTCAGCAAAAATAGGTGATGTAGACTAATTTAACAGAAAATATCCCACTTATTTCATGAAATTTTAAGTACTAATATTAGTCATTCTACTTGTTTTGAAAACTGGCCTACTGAAAGTTCTCTACCTTGTCTCTCAAGATAGCATTGTTAGTATATCTATAATTTTTGCTACTTTAGAAACAAATTTAAAATATTTTGTCATTTGAAAACATACTGAATTTCATGAGAGTTTTCCTTTTTTTTTTTCTTTTAAAAAGATGCATCGCCATTTGTTCCCTCGGAGTCTGGATCTGTGAAGAGCTTGCACAGTGTACCAGCAATCCTCAGGTGAAAGAGGCCATCGATGTGATAGGTGTAACTTTGAAGGTATTCTCATTTCATAATGCTTTTGGGGGGTGTATATTTGAGGCAGGGTCTCCCTGTAGCAACATCTGGCCTGTTCTGGAACTCACTTTGTAATCAGGCTAGCTTCTATGTCAGAGATCTGCCTGCCTCGCATCCACTACCACACTTGGGTCATAATGCTTTTTTGACATGAAGCTGTCTCCCAGGCATTTAACCAGTTTTAGTTTGAATTAGTCTATTTTTGTGGCTCTGTATGTTATAGTGAGTTGGCGATTCAAGTCCCTTTCTGAGTGCTTTGGTGAATGTGCTGTGACTGCCTCCCTATTGGCAGTTGTTGTTAAGCTCTTTATAGTCTGGGTATTCCAGGATCAAACCTAGGCCAGATAGGGCTCCTTTGGTGTCCGGACTGTTCCTGTGGCAAGCAGAACATTTGTTATCTGTTGGTAGGAATGTCAAGAAAGGGAAATTTCAAGTTGTAACCTCTTCACAGGCCTGGGATAAGAGCCTGTAGTTTTTGCCTAGGAGTCTGAGCCATTCACCCCCCTACCTAATCCTTGGGCATTTGGAAGACATCTTTCTTTCTTTGCTTTGATACTAGGCACTTACATGTGTCCAGAATACTGGCAAATTTCCTCTCAGATCCTTTTCTGGTATTTTCTGATAGCTCTGCAAAGTGGACATTGCAATCCCTGCTTTACACCACAGGAAATCAAGTCCCAGAAAAATTAGATTATGAGTCCAAGGCAATATTGGTGTGTAAGTGATGGAACCTGGATTGAAAGTAGAGCCATAATTGAACTTTCATTTTTGCTATTAGATGTTTCCTAAAGCAGAGCTCCCAGCCTGTCCTTTTCTGGCTCCTGTTTAGAAACTGTGGAGATCATTAGCACTGCTATTCCCAGACCTCCAGCACCAATAAGTTTGCCATGCACGTGCCACTGAGAACTTGTGAAAGTGTTCCCATTTTGCCAACAAGGGAATCATATGCAGGAGAGATAGTCTGTGGGACAAGTCAGCTGCATCTGAATTTAAGCCCTGCACCATCCATCTGCTACCAGTCTCTAGGCCCTTGTTGCTCATCTTTTTTGTTGTTGTTTTTGTTTTTTCAAGACAGGGTCTTCCTGTAGTCCCAGCTGTCCTGGAACTCACTCTGTAGACCAGGCTGGCCTTGAACTCATGAAGATCCACCTGCCTCTGCCTCCCAAGTGCTAGGATTAAAGGCGTGTGCCACCACACCCGGCTTTCATCTTTTTTTTTTTTTAATGTGTATGAGTGTACTGTCTGCATGTAGGTTGGTTGCACCTGTGTTATGCAATGCCTTGGAGGTCAAAAGATGGCGTCGGATTCCCCTGGAACTGGAGTTAAAGATGGTTCTCAGCCACCATGTGGGTGCTGGGAATCGAACCCGGGTCCTCTACAAGAGCAGCAGGCACTTTTAACCACTGAGCCATCTCTCCAGCCCCGCTCATCTCTTTCTGATGGCTGCCACATGCAACTCTGGTGGTAACAGCAGTTACAACAAATGCTAAGTAGTTAGCACTAGACCAGTGGCTGTGCCCATTCACCCTTTCTGGTGTGTGGAATGATTAGCCAACAATGTTCTTCATCCTTATATTGGAATCGGATACTGTGGTCTGGACCCTGCCTGACTAAACTCAATGTTTATTGTTCCCCACCTTTATCCTCTGCCTCTGCCCCATCACCTCCTGCTCCCCCCATGCCTCCTGTATAACACTTGGGTTTTTGTCTTAGAAGTTGGGAAAAGTGCTTGCAGCTGATCCCTTGATAATGAATGTAAAAATTAGTAAACCGTGATACTACATGACATGGTTCCTTCTGGCCTGACCCTTACCATCATTTTTAAGCTTGGGAATCATCTCAGGAGGTAAAGTGACACTATTGCCTGCATTTCACAAGTGAGGAAATTGCACTGACTGACCCACGACAGGCCAAATTTAGAATGTTCTGGTCACATACCTGGGGCTTTACATAACGGGTGTGTAGGACTCCCTCTAACTCTCTAAGCCATGTAGAAATATTTTAATATAATTATGAAATTGAAAAATGTTGGATATAAATTGTTAATCCACAAGGATCTCAGTTCATTTTTAATGCCCCATTTCCTCAAGTCTAGAATGTTTTTTTCAGTCTTTATTATTTCTGAAATCTAAGCATATACATTTAATTTAAATCAGTTCCATATCTTTATCCTTTACCTGAAATACTGTTAATAATTTGATGGTATATTAGAAATGTATAGTTTTCCATATAGCATAGAACAGAAATAGAAATTAACAGTAAAGGAATAGAATATGTTTCTATGACTATTCAAAAGTGCCTGCAATTTTTCTATAATTATGAGGAAAACCATAAGGTACCCAAATATATAATTAATATGTACTGAGCCTTTACCCTGTCAGACACTGTCTATCACAGTGCCAGATTATCCCAATTCCTTCCCACTCAGGACAGATTTTGCTGCCACAAAAGCATAAAGGGAAATGGGGCAATGGAAGGATAAGGAATGGCTACAAAGCCAGAAGGCCAGGATGCTGCCAGGGAGGTCTGCTGTAATCACTGCTATTAACAGAAGATGTGAGGTCCCAATACCAGGGGGAATGCCTCCCTCTGATTCCTGCATTGCCTGCCAACTGGGTTGTCTAACTTAAAGACATAGCACAAAAATTTAAGAATTGAGGACTAGGGGCTGGAGAGATAGCCTAGCGGTTAAGAGCACCGACTGCTCTTGCAGAGGACCCGGGTTCAATCCCCAGCACCCACATGGCAGCATGACTGTCTGTAACTCCAATTTCAGGAGAACTCCAGTTCCAGGGGAATCCGAGACCCTCTTCTGACCTTCGCAGCATTGCACGACATGGGTGCACAGACCTACATGTAGACAGTACATTCCTACACATACAAAAATAAATAAAACAAAATAAAAAAGTTTTTAAAAAGAATTGAGGACTAGACAGAAAAAGACCAACAAAAAACCAGAGAATAGCAACCATGTTGAGAAGGAGTGCTCTAGGCACCTTTGGGGACTTTGTCAGGAGGGGTGAAAAGAAGAAGAGGAGGCCTCACCCCTGCCCTGCCCTGCCCTGTCCTGTCCTGTCCTGACCTGTCTTATACTGTCCTGCCCATACTAAAGAGCTAGAAATGGAAGGGATCCTAGTAACACCTTGTTCCTACCGCCCCCTTCCAAAACTTTCCTCAAAGGTCACTCAGATCTGCCTGTGGATATGGAAGAAACACTACTAGCCCTGCAGGGGAGGCTTTTCTCCAGGGAATTGATTAAATCCACCTACAGCCTAAGTACTGAGTGGAATCAGCCTAGCCAGCTGCCACCCAGAGCATGCCACACAGGCAATTGTTTATGTGTGGTGGAGCAGCAGGTGTGTGATGGCTCTAAACCACCAGTGTACTCATTCTCAGCAAGTTGGGTTTTAGAGTAACTGTGTAATTTATCCAAACAGGAATACTTTAGAGACAGAAAAGAATGCTATTATATCAGGACAGTAGGTGGGGACCTGGACTAATTTACAAAACACTAAGTGAGGGCATTTTCGTAATTATTTTTGAAAGCAGTTTTTTCACTTCACTGTGGAAATATGGGGCCTAATAGTAGAAACTGTGTGACTACAGAAATATTCTTTGCCTTTGAGGTCCCAATTTCCCTGCCATTAAAGTAGAGTAGAAACTATTACATCCTTGTAATTTTCAGATCATAGAACTGCCCTCAGCTTTGTGAGGCTCCCAGTGAGTGGGCACCAAGCTGAGTTTAGTTACAAGGTCATCTTGAGGTTCTTAACATATGGCTTCCAAACCATTATTATGGTCTGTTTGGGATTTGTCTTTCATACAGATCCTCGTGGCCACAATTGCTTTTCTTTTACCAAGTGCAGAGTATTCTTCAGTGGAAACAGATAAAAAGGTAGGTGACATGTTAGCTAACTTCCTCCAGATTTCATGTTTAAATATAAGATACTGTCGGTTACAATATCCTTATGCATTTAGCACTCTATCCTAACACTTTCATTTACTTACCCAGTCTTTGCCTGTCTATTGACACTTTATTTATTTATTTATTTATTTATTTATTTATTTATTTATTTATTTATTTATTTTTACATGCAGTGAGCCTTAAAAGGCTTCAGTATAAGGTTCTGGGCATGTTTCTTCTTCCAATTTATTGTGTGCTTGATCCTCTGCCTCTTGGATTTGGTGCATGGCACTGCCTGTGAGTGCCCTTCTTCACCCTGTGTCCACAGTGGTCCTGGAGGAGCAGCACCCATCCCAAGCCCCCTTGCTGGATTATATCTATAGGGTAAGTCTCCTTCTAGGCCTGGGGTACAGACTATGTATCTACATGTCAGAAAACTACTAAAATTTGGGACTAAAGAGATGGTTCAGTGGTTAAGAGCACTTAGTGGTCTTCCACACGACCCAGGTTTGGTTCCCAAGACCCACATGGCAGCCGACAACTGGCTGTAACTCCATTTCCAGGGGATAAAAACACCCTCTTCTAGCCTCCCTGGGCATTGCATGCATGTTGTGCACTTACATGCAGACAAAATATTCATACACATAAAATTTTTTAAATAAATATTATTTATTTATTTATTTGGTCTTTTCAAGGTAGGGTCTCCCTGTAGCCCCAGCTGTCTTGGAACTCACTCTGTAGACCAGGCTGGCCTTGAACTCACAAAGATCCACCTGCCTCTGCCTCCCAAGTGCTAGGATTAAAGGCGTGCGCCACCACTCCCAGCCTTAAATTTATTTTAAGAAAAGAAAACTGCTGGGGCTGGCGAGAGGGCCCAGAGGTTACGAGCGCCAACTGCTCTTGCAGAGGACCTGGGTTCAATTCCCAGTACCCACATGGCAGCTAAGAACTGTCTTTAAGCTGGGCGTGGTAGTGCATGCCTTTAATACTAGTACTTGGGAGGCAGAAGCAGGTGGATCTCTATGAGTTCAAGGCTAGCCTGATCTATAGAGTAAGTTCTAGGCCAGCTGGGGCTATAGGGAGACCCTATCTCAAAAAAATTAAAAAAAAAAAAAAGAAAACTGCTAAAATTTGTTTTGTATATTTACTTGTTTTTACTTGTCTTTTTAAATATTTTTAACATTTTTTTCTTTATTTTATTTCATGAGTGTTATTAGTGTTATGTCTGCATATGTTTAAGTGAACCCATGTTGTGCAATGCCTGCAAAGGACAGAAGAGGGTGTTAGATCCCCTGGAAATGGAGTTGCAGACAGTTGTTAGCTGCCATGTGGGTGCTGGGATTTGAACCTGGGTCTTCTGTAAGAATAACCAGTGCAAGCCGGGCATGGTGGTGCATGCCTTTAATCCTAGCATTCGGGAGGCAGAGGCAGGTGGATCTTTGTGAGTTCAAGGCCAGCCTGGACTACAGAGCAAGTTCTAGGACAGCTGGGGCTACAGAGAGACCCTATCTCAAAAATGACCAAAAAAAAAAAGAACAACCAGTGCTTTTAACCACCGAGCCATCTCTTCAGCCCCACATTTACTTCTTTATGCCCTTGGAAAGGACTTGTGGAGGTTAAGAATTTGAAAAAAGAATAGTTTAATGAGTGGCAGCAGAACAGTTACAGCTGTAGAGAAGCAGTGTTTGCTGAACTGAAGATCATGTGTGAAGATCACATTTTACAAATGTGCCATTTTGAACAGAATGCCCCAAATCTACATGGAACTTGATGTGTGTCTGCTTAATTTTAAAAATGGGCTGTATATATTTAGGACTATTTGCAGCATCAGTATACCAAAATCTGTGAATCAGGGGGGAAAAAGCATGATGCTTCCTGTAATCCCCTTGCCTTAAAAAAACCTCAGTAGGCAGGTGTAGCAGTACATGCTTATAATCCCAGCAGTTGGGAGAATAGGTGCAAGAGAATTGCCTATGTTCAAGACAGCCTAGGCTACATAGTGAGAACCTATCTCTAGATGGCTCAGTGTTAAGAGCACTATCTACTATCTGTTCTTCAGAGGACTTGGGTTCAATTTTCAACACCCACATGGTGGCTAACAACCATCTATAACTCCAGTTTCAGGGGATCCACACCCTCTTCTGCGGGCATTGCACTACACAGGTGCGCTTACATACATGCAGGCAAAACACTCATACCTATAAAATAGAATTAATAATAAAATTTTTTTAAATTCAAAACAGCACACATGAAAAATCCTTAAGATATAAATTAAGATATATAACCTTGTGAAAAATAAGAGTACTTAAAAATCTGTTTTAAATTTGCTTTTATTAAATTATGCTTTCAAAATTGTATTAAATTATCTCATAATTACTGGGTCATGCATACTACTAATTTAAACCCATGAACTGTGAAGCTTGCCTATGACCAGTAGTCGGAATCACCCCGTCTCTGCTGTGAGAGCTTTCCCAGCCTCCTTTCATCTCCTGGGCTGGTTTCTTCCACCTGCGTTGCCTTTGGAGGGTGGAGGACTGAGGTGGGTGCGACCACCCACAAATGGAAATGGGTACTTTTTTATGTTTGCCTTCCTTTCCCCTTGAGAATATATCTATTGTCACTGTTATAAATGGGCAAAATAAAATTGCTAATAGCAAGAATATATTTAAGAATGGAAAGGAATCCATGTTGCAAAGTGTTGCTAAGCAAGAGTCCTAAGTGCCAGAGAGTTGTCAGGGAACAGGAGGTGGTGGCATTCAGAGCACCAGTCCATCTGCTCTCCTCAGGTTCTGCACTGCTGTGTCTGCGGGTCCAGCACATACACCCAGCAGAGTCACTACACTCTGACACTGGCTGACTTGTCATCCACTGATTATGACCCTTTCTTGCCTCTGGCAAATGTGAACTCCAAGCCAGTCCAGTACCATTCATCAGCAGAAATGGGAAACCTGCTGACTGTGGAAGAGGGTAAGTATTTACCAAATGTGAAATCTTGTGGGCAGGGAAAGGTAAAAGTGTAGCCTTTATCCATTATTATGTTTTAGGGTTGTTTGTTTTAATCTACTTATTCAAGTTGAAATCCTAGTTTATAGAGTCTCTGATAACAAGCTCTGCCTTCCTTGTTTCTTCCTCTTTTTTTTTTTTTTTTTTGGTCTTTTCGAGACAGGGTCTCTCTATAGCCCCAGCTGTCCTGGAACTTACTCTGTAGACCAGGCTTGCCTTGAACTCACAAAGATCCGCCTGCCTCTGCCTCCCAAGTGCTAGGATTAAAGGTGTGCGCCACCAAGCCCGGCATTTTTCCCATCCTTAGTTACTCAAATTGCTTCGTATTATTGAAAACCTATACACTTCATACCATGGAATGCACCAGAAGTGCTCAATTTTCCATTCCCCAAGAAGCTTTACATCTAACGGGAGTGACAAGAAGATGCTAGGCCAGTAACAATGTGGGGACCTCCCACAGGGAAGAACCTACACTAAACTTCTAAACTTGGTAGGATGGGCATTACACAATGTTCCAGACTAGGAGCCCCTCACGAAAAGAACTAAGAATTTACTTGCCACCATTTGGAAAGTGTTCTGCTGTGCACAGGCCAGTTTAGTCTGTGGGCTTTGTTAGGACTTAAGGGTGCTACGTTTCCTCCTTAACTACAACCTCCAAAATGATAAGCATGCAGTTGTAAGCTATAGATTGTTAGTCTGAACGTGGGTGATTACTATAGTTGGGGCAAATTTTTATAAAATTAAACATCCAAAAGTAGGGGAGTGACTCTACACCCAGTGGATTAACTTGCACTGTGGGAGGGACATCTGGGGACACTAACTTGACTCAGTTGACCTTAACATAAATGACAGAATGCTTGAAATCCAGTGGTGAGCTATGGAAGAGTGCCAATGGGAAGAGGCTATAAAGATGATTAAGATGTTCTATACAGTATACAAAAAAAAAAATCAATGAAAATATTAACATATTAATATTAAAATATTAAAAACAAGTGCATGTCAAACCTGGTGCATACCAAATTATCAATGGGTTATATCAATGTAGATTTCCTGATTGTGGTACTGTGCTGTGATGTTACTAGCCAGGTATGATGGTGCACACCTTTGATCCTAGCACTCAGGAGGCAGAGGCAGGCAGATCTCTGTGAGTTCAAGGCTGGCCTGGTCTACATAGTGAGTTAGGCCAGCTGGGACTAAAGGGAGACCCTGTCTCAAAAACAAAACAAAACAAAACAAATCAAAACAAAAAATATGTCACCACTGAGATGAAAGGTATTTGAGATCTCTTTTATTTCATATCATTGCATATGAATCTTCAATTTTCTCAAATTAAAAGTTAAAAAATATCACCCGGCGTGGTGACACACAACTTTAATCCTAGCACTTGGGAGGCAGAGGCAGGTGGATCTTTGTGAGTTCAAGGCCAGCCTGGTCTACAGAGCAAGTTCCAGGACAGCTGGGGCTACAGGGAAACCCTGTCTCAAAAAGACCAAAAAAAAAAAAAATGGTTCATGGAAATTTTATGAAATTTCAAGTTTGAATTAAAACCTAGGCCTTAAAGTGGAACTTTCAGGGATAAACATCATAAAGTGGAAAGGAATGAGGGATTATTACCAGGGAAACAAAGTCAGAGAAGTGGAACAACACAGTCTTTGTTGGGAGGTCAAGGGAAGACAGCGGGAGGTGCTAAGGCAAGTTAGCAGTGCCCGGAAGGGGAAGCAGAAAAGGGGCTGTTTTGCAAAGAAGTGTTTAGACATGAGCTTCGCCAGAGCACTTAGGACACAATGAATGGCTTATTTAGTGAGGCAGCATGAGCTGGGACTGTGTGGTCACCACTCAGGTCTAAGACAGACTCCTCTCATGGGCCTTTGGTGGAGAGGGAGAAGACACAGCAGGCTGTGATCAGGTGAGGTGCTGGGTGCAGTGCCAGGAGAGTCCTTCAGGAGCTGCTGAGTCTGGGGGAAGCCTGAGGGTGAGATGAGGATGAAAAAGCAGGAGCAGGAAATATGGTCGTCTGGGCTTTAAAAGCCCCCCTTTGAGAGAAGAGAAAATAAATCTTACGGGATTTTCTCAGGGATATACACATCAGAAATAATGAGGATGGAATTTGAAGTACTTCTGGAAATGGGGTTTGAGCCTAAATGTAATTATCAAGTGACTGAAGTGTACTTAATTCAAGATTCTGCCATATTGTAGACTAAAGACTTTTTTTTTGGGGGGGGGGTCTTTTTCAGGCAGGGTCTCCCTTTAGTTCCAGCTGCCCTGGAGCTCACTGTGTAGATCAGGCAGGCCTTGAACTCACAGAGATCCGCCTGCCTCTGCCTCCCTCTGCCTCCCTAGTGCTGGGATTAAAGGCATGAACCACCACGCCCAGCTAGGAATTTTCTTTAATGCACTAATGAAATAATTTTTTAAGAAAAGGATGAAGCTTAAAAACACATTCACATGCATAGACACTGATTAAGTGGGTCCATCATGTTAAGATTAAAGAGAATAGGGGCTGGATAGATGGCTCAGCAGTTAATATGACTGGATGCTCTTGCAGAGGATCCAGGTTTGGTTCTCAGCACCCACATGGTGGCTAACAACCATCTGTGCTTCTGGTTCCAGGGGATCTAATGCCCTCTTCTCTCCTCCCTGGGCATTGCACAGCACAGGTGCACTTACTCACATGCAGGCAATACACTCATACACATAAAATAAAGAGTAAATATTTTTAAAAAGTAAAGTGAATAAAGATAACTTTTAGATTAAATAAAATGAGCTCATTTTTGCTCAGTATCAAACTTCATGTTTTATTTTTACAAAAGTTGTTTTTAGTCAGGTAATGCTTATGGTATGTAGTATTTATGTCTATTTAAGAATTTCATATATGAGTACAGCGCATTTGATCATATCCATCTCTCCCCATTGCCTTCCATCTCAGCCCATGTCCTCACTACACCTCCCTCTCAGAGTCATATCCTCTTGCGCATGCGCACACGCGCGTGTGTGTGTGTGTGTTTGTGTGTGTGTGTGTGTGTGTGTGTGTGTTGCCTATAGGCACATGCATGTAGCGCTGACCACTGGGGTTTGGGAAATCTACCAGGAGGCTTGCCCCTGAAGAAAGCTGACTCTCCCTCACCAGCCATCCCCTGCCTATAGGTTCTCAACCAGGGTTGGGGCCTTATGAGCCCTGCTTCCACCCATGCTGGAATGTTGATTGGTTTGACCTTGTGAAGGTCCTGTGTGGGCAGTTACAGCTCTTGAGAGTTCCTGGGTGCAGCATCTCTGGCATGGTCAGAAGATAGTATTTTACAGCAGCCTTTCTGGTCTTCTGGCCCTTATAGTCTCTCCTCCCTCTCGTCCATGATGTTCCCTGAACCTTGCAGAGGTTGATATACATGTCGACTCTGACTAACAGCCTAAAGGGAGATATTCCACACGTGGCATGGCCTTCTAGTGACTTTGTTAGACCATTACCTACACTTGATATTTTACTTCTTTTAAAGTTACAAGCAAGAGACAACCAAGCCATCTGTGAATACATGTGCTCTGATCATTCATTGTTAATAACTAAGTGCTTCAAAGGAAGGGGGGAGTTCAAAAAGTGAAAGTTGAAGAATAACTTGACATAGTGATTTTATATGTCCTCTAGGAATTTAGAAAAAGGAAGATATTTGAAATCTGTTTTTTAATAATTTGTGGATGTCCTGAGCTGCTTTTTTTTCCACTAATAACATCCAGGCCATCTCTGATTCTCAGAGGAACCTATAAGAAGTAGACTCCCCTGAGATGTACCAGGAAAGGGAGATCATTATTTCACAGACACTCCTTTTCCTGACTTCAGTTCCAGGGCCATTTGGGGTTTTATTAGAAGTGTCATTGTGTCATGGTTTGTGGCTTAACTGATATGACTCATTTTCCATTATAGAATTCAAACACATTCACACAAAGTGCATGTTTATGGTCACCTCAAATCAAAAGCACAACCTACATAAGTAACAGTAGAGAAAAGCTACTTTTCTTTTTTAATATTTTAATTATTATTTTTATTTTATGTGTATGAGTGCATTGCTTGCATGTAGGTAGATACACCCATGTAATGCAATACCCACAGAGGTCAGAAGAGAGTGTCAGATACCCTGGAAAAGGAGTTACGGACAGTTGTTAGCCACCATGTGGATGCTGGGAATTGAACCAGGGTCCTCTCCAAGAGCAGTCAGTGCTCTTAACTGCTAAGCCATCTCTCTAGCCCAAAAGTATCTTTTCTAATCATTATTTTCTGCCTTGGCCCTTCATCGCACTGGGCTTTTATCATTGGGGCATTTATATCTGGCATAAGACAGCATGTTTCACATCATGAACTTGAACTCTCAATTGGTTCCATGTCAGCTGTCTGGGGTGTTAATATTTCTTGGCTAGAGCATTAAATTTCTTTGTTGTGCAGAAATTGTATAAACTTCTTGTAGAGTTGGAGATTTGTTCTTTTCTATGATTTCTACACATCACAAAATAAGGTATTATAAATGAGACAATTGGCTTAATGACTAAAGAAAAGAGTATTTAACATGAAAGCCACATTTTTACAGTTATTTATGCTTTAATTCTTGATTTTCATTTTGTGACTTCACAAACCAGTTATTTCCTAATATTTTAGGCTCAAATTATAAACTTTATTTATTTAACTATCTAGGCTTTTTGTATAAAATTTTTAAAGTTTCATTTTTACTTATTATTAGATTACGGCATCATGCCTTTATAAATTCAGCATATTGTAATTTCCCTGACTACTTTTCATTGTGAACTACTCATTTCAATCTCTAGCTATAGGTTTAGTTTATCTGCCTCTCAATTATACCTCACTTTATAAACCCCTGTTATTCATACTGTCATCGAAGTCTTTGTAAATCAGTTGCTCATGGGCATTTAACCATCAAGTACAAATTTAGTTAAGTTCTTCTAAGTGCCTCCTTGATTTATTAATATGACAGAATCTCCTAAATATTTAAAGTGGCCTAATAACAAAACATAAATTGTTGCAATTGGAAGCAAATTGCTTCCAATCTTTTTAAGTAAC
>VZQC01001924.1:8967-19298 GCA_009823505.1 Rhizomys pruinosus | reverse complement strand
AAAAAAAAAAAAAAAGAGAGAGGGAGAAAAAGGCCAGGGACAAAATATCCCTTCTGGGGTCCACTTCCTCTAATCAGGCCCCACCCCCTAAAGTTGCCTCCACCTCCCAACAGGCCATTAAGCCATGACTACCAATGGATGAATCCATTCGTGTTGTCAGAGTCTTCATGATCCAGTCACCATCTCATGTGTGCTATCTCTGAGCAAGGCTGGCTTTGAAAACCAAGCTTTGACATACAAGCCAAAACAGGACCTCAGAAGGCCACATCCCCCCACAGCCCAAAAGAGCAGCTTCAGCTTAGCCAACCACAGGAAGTCTCCCCTCCTGGCTGCTCAGGTGACCTTGCAAAGACAGCTAGTCAGTCCTTCCATCCTGGCAAAACAAGTGTGGCAACATGAACATATTCTATTGGACAGAAACCAAGTCTAGCCTACACTCAGGAAATCAGGCTCAACCTTTTGAAGGGAGGAGGCCAGAGACCCCTGACATTGTGTATAGTTAGCTGCTCTACCCAGAACAGTAAGCTCCAGGTTCAGTAAGAACTTGTCTCAAAAAATAAGGTGGAAGCCAGGGAGATGGCTTGGTGAGCAAACCAAGTTTCATCCCCAGAACCTATGTAAAGAGCAGGATACAGTGGCAACTGTAACTCAGCACTCCAGTAGTGAGATAGCCATAGAGAATGGGGACCACATTGCCCAGAAGCTCTTGGCAGCTGGCCTGGTGCACAGAGCACAGCCACAGAATTGAAGAGAGACCCTCCTCCACAATGGGAGGCGAGCTGACTCCCAGAGCCTGTCCCTGACTGCCACACATGCGTAGTGGCTGCCTTGAGTACCCCCCGATTACAAATAAGTTGTGGGGCTTTGTTTGTTTTGTTGTTGTTGCTGTTGTTGTTGCTGCTGTTGTTGGTCTTTTTTTTTTTTTTTTTTTTTTTTTTTTTTTTCTGTATGTGTATGAATGTACTGTCTGCATGCAGGTTTGTGCACCCGTGTCGTGCAATGCCGCGGAGGTCAGAAGAGGGTGTTTCTACTCAAAACAGTCAACTTCCCCATGGAAAATATTGAGAAAGACCAAGAGATGAAAAGCATGTTTGGCAGAATGCATGAGCTCTGGCGGGGTGGGGGAATGGGCGGGAACACGGGTCTAGATTTGTTAAAAATAAATAAATAAATAAATAAATGTATGTGAAAAAAATAAAATAAAATAAAGTTTAAGTATGCTTATGCAAATTTTCGTTATAGTCCTCTGTAGATATGAAGGTGAATTCCTGTAGATGCAGATGAGGTAAAAAGTGATTTCAGTGACTTATCTGCCTGTGGTAATGAAACCAGACAAGATCTACATTTGGAGGAAAGATTGGCGTGGGAAGGGAGACTCTGCAATATGTATACATGTGTGTGTTTCTGTGTGTGTGTGTGTGTGTGTGTCTGTGTCTGTGTGTCTGTGTTTTCTCATGTTTGTCATTGTATGATTTACAATGGACCAGTAAATCTTTGGTTTAAAAAAGAAAAAAAAGGACAATTCCCAGGCTACAGAAAAATTGTCTAATTCCTATGACATCCAGAAGAGGGGGATAAGGAGCCAAGAAACTAAGAGTAGTCCTATGCATCTTACTTTTTAAAATTGTGATTCTTGAATTAGAGACGACTCAGTGATAATTGAATATCGTGATGCTGTTGCAGAGGATGGGAGTTCCAGGAACCCACATCTGGCAACCCAGAGATGCCTGTAACTCCAAAGGCATCCAATGCCTCTGTGGACACCAGGCATGCAAATGGTACATATACATAAATGCAGGGAAAAAAACACTCATACAAATAAAATACAATAAATAAATGTCTTAAAAATCTGTGGTTCCCCCAAGCTCTTGAACATGCATTCCTTCCACTCTGCTCTAGCTCTCTCTCTTTTGTGCTCCTGTGCTGGATCCCTGGTTCTTGCACTTTGGAACTACACATAAATTAGATATGGCTCTCTTTTCAGATGCTTATCCAGTTCTACTTTAAGAGAATATCAAAAGGCACTTGGCTTTGTCATAGTGTTTCAGAGTCATTTTCCCATGTTCCGTCCAAGCCCATTTCCCAATATGTAATATTGCATTTACCATTAGGAAATCATTATTTCTTTTTTAAAAATTATTTATTTATTTATTCTTTATGTGTATGAATGTACTGTCTGCATGCAGGTTTGTGCACCCGTGTCGTGCAATGCCGCGGAGGTCAGAAGAGGGTGTTGGAGGTCAGAAGGGTGTCTCAGATTCCCCTGGAACTGGAGTTCTCCTGGAATTGGTGTTTCAGATGGTTCTCGGCTGCCATGTGGGTGCTGGGGATCGAACCCAGGTCCTCTGTAAGAGCGGTCAGTGCTCTTAACCACTAGGCCATCTCTCCAGCCCTGAAATATTTTTAAAAGAAAATGTATAGGGCTGGAGAGATGGCTCAGTAGTTAAGAGCACTCACTGCTCATGCAAAAGGCCCAGGTTGGAATCCCAGCACCCACATGGAAGCTAACAACTGTCTGTAACTCCAGTTCCAGGGGAACTGATGCCCTCTTCTGACCTCCACGGGCACTGCATGTCACATGTGCACTTACTGCATGTAAGCAATACACTTATACATATAAAATATTTTTCAAAGAAAATGTATGAGGGAAATGCACAAAGATAATCTGGCAGAATGAGCCACATGGGAATACATAACATGCACATACTTTGAGTATCTGTCATCCACCACAGCTCACCATGGACATTACACACTGCACACATCCACACTTCTGTTACACCTCCCTGTCCACTTTCAAAACCTCCTTTGCCATGCCCAACAATTAACAAGGGGTAGCCCTTCCCCACACCCACTTCACATGGAAATGCCAGGACTTTTCAGGGTCAATGACAAAGTTACTTTAGTATTTATGTATTTTTTTAAGCATTTAACATTATGTTGGACTATGCTATCATTTCACTGGGCTCTACCTTCTCTCATCCTCACTGAAGGGTGTATCTGTCTGTGTCTGTGTTGCCTCATTTTCCTAATAAGCCTCATGTGTTTTTTCCTGTATAATTTGAATGGTGCACTAATTTTTAAGGAATGCATGTTGGGTTGTAACAGAGCACACTATAACTTCTGGCTCGTTCTTTCAGTTTTCTACTCTCATCATGGTTTACCCTGTTTTCTTTAGTTAACATCTTCTTTTCTTGTCTATTAGTTTTTTTAAACAGGGTCTCCCAGCTGGCCTATGTCCACGGCCATACCACCCCGAACACACCTGATCTCGTCTGGTCTGAAACTCATTATGTAGACAAGGCTGGCCTTTAACTCAGATCCACCTGCCTTTGCCTTGCTGAGATTAAAGGCATATGCCACCATGTCCAGCTTCTTGCCTCAATAAGCATTAGAAAACTCAAGACCCAGAGAGTTCTACTGTTTATTTTTGTGTGTGTGCATGATGCTTTTGGGCACTCTGTGAGTGCAGGCACTCATATGTCAGATTTATGTTTACTTTTTTTAAATTTTTTTTATTAATTTTATTTATTTCTGTATGTGTATGAATGTACTGCCTGCATGCAAGTTTGTGCACCCGTGTCGCGCAATGCCGCGGAGGTCAGAAGAGGGTGTCGGATTCCCCTGGAACTGGAGTTCTCCTGGAATGGGAGTTTCAGATGGTTCTCGGCCGCCATGTGGGTGCTGGGGATCGAACCTGGGTCCTCTGTAAGAGCGGTCGGCGCTCTTAACCGCTAGGCCATCTCTCCAGCCCCATATGTCAGATTTATGTACGGTTATCAGTACGGTTATCAGTAGACAATATCAGGCATTGGTCCTTGCCTTCCACTTTGAGACAGATCTTTTTGTTGTTTACCACTGCCTGAGTCAGGCTACCTGGCCTGTGAGGTCCCATGATTCTCTTGTCTTGGCTTCCTATTTCATCTTAGAGTTGTGGGATGACAGATGCACTCCACTGTGTCCAGCTGTATGAAGGTTCTGGGGATCTGGACTAGGGTCTTCATACTTGCAGAACAAGTGCTCTGCCTACTGAGCAATCTCCCTGGCCCCAGATTTATAACACTAAAAGTCTGATATTGGTTTCTAAAAATTATAGTTCCAACTTGTTTAAAAACCAAAAAAAGGGCAATCATTTGTGAATTTTTCATTCACTAACATTTGAAACAGAGGGTGGGCTGTACACAGGAGATCATGGCAGAAAGGCACCAGCTCAAATCCTTGTCATCCTCACTCACTCATTTCTTCACACCAGGAACTGGTGACTTACTCTGTGAAAAGTATAAGCACCTGGCCTTCTCACAAGAAAAACTAAATTTAATTATATTTGCTTTGGACTCTCCTCATTTTTTCATCATATGTCTTTATTTTCCTAAGATTTTATAAGCTGAGCTTACAGCTTTTTTCTTGTTCAGAGATCAAAGAAATGTGCAACTTACAGGCAGGTTAGGGACCCTATACCAAGTGGACAAAGTGGTGGCTAAGCCTAGCCACCATGTGTTCTGCTGAGGAAGATCTGGCTCCAGACCAGAGAAAGCACATGCTGTTCCTGAGTGAGGAGGGTACTATGATGGATCCTCTAAGGAAGAGAAGGAGAGCCCCACAGACAGACAAGCACAGACACAGGGAGACTGACAGTGTCAGGACACAGAAAGACACCTGAATGTGTGAGGGAGAGGGTGTAGACATGGGAGGACAGGGAGCGAGGGGAGAGGGAGACAGAATGAGGGAAAGAAAAGAGAAGGGGAGAGAGGGAGAAGATGAAACAGAAGGAGAGGGGAGAAGGAGGACATGCACAACAGTGTAAATACCTACAGGCAAGGAGCTGGGGTTAGGAAAGACAGGACAGGGAAGTGCTGTTTCCAGTTCTTCCAAATGGAAAGCAACCAAGGATATAGAGTCTATAATTCTGAATTCATCCTGAGATCCCCCCCAAATCATATGTATTGATATTCAAAGCAAATANAAAAAAAAAAAAAAAAAAGAGCTAGTGGTAGTTAGTTTCCTTTCTCCTTTACTCTTTTTATGGAGCCTTGGCCCCAGCCCATGGGATGGTGGCAATCCCACTCAGGACGGGTCATCCCTTATCAGTTAAACCTCTCTGGAAAAAAAAAAAACCTCTCAGAGATGCCTCAGTGATTCTAAGTCCACTCAGGTTGACACTGGTAGCTTTCCATTGCTGTGATAAAATACCATGACCCAAAATGACTTATGAAAGACAGTGTTGATTGGGGCTTATAGTTCTGGTGGGAAAGTCCATGATGGCAGGGGAGGCCCGGCAGCACTGACAGGAGCAGGAAGCTGAGTGATCACATCTTTTTAAGATCTTTTACTTTTTATTATTTTTATTTTATGTGTATCAGTGCATTGCCTACATGTATGTAAATGCACTCATGTCAGGCAATACCCATGGAGGTAAGAAGAGGGAATCAGATCCCGCCGGAACTGGAGCTCTGGATGGTTGTTAGCTGCCATGTGGGTGCTGGAAAACCAACCTGGGTCCTCTGCAAGATCAGCCGGTGCTCTTAACTGGTAAACACATCTAGACCACATCTTTAATGCCAGATGCAAAGCAGAGAGCGGGAAGTAGAAGTCCAATGAGGTCGAGAACGTTCCTCAGCAAGGCCTGACCTCCTAAACCTCCCCCAACATTGTCACCAGCTGGAGACCATGTGTTCAAATACCTGCATGGACGGGGGACATGTCTTATTCAAACCACCACACTGACAATGAAAACTGACCATCAGCCAGGCATGGTGGTGCATGCCTTTAATCCTAGCACTTGGGAGGCAGAGGCAGGTGGATCTTTGTGAGTTCAAGGCCAGCCTGGTCTACAGAGTGAGTTCAAGGACAGCTGGGGCTACAGGGAGACCCTGTCTCGAAAAGACAAAAAAAAAAGAAAACTGACCATCATGGTAGATCCCTGGGAGCATGTATCTAGCATGAGTGTCTTTGCCAGCTTTCTATTTCCTGCTTGCTATAAGATAAGAAACTTTGTTCCATTACACACTCCCACCTCAGTAATATACGTTGCCTTGCCTCAGGCATGATGCAATAGATCTAGTTGGCTTAGATCAAAACTTCTAAAACCAAGAGCTAAAATAAGTTTTTCCTGCTTTAAATTCTTTATGTCGGATATTCTATCACAGTGATGGAAAGCTTAACACAGACAATATAATAGATAATAGATAAAAGATAATAGATAAAGAAAAATATTTGCTTTGTCTCACAGTTTTGGAGATTCCAGTCCATGATCAATTCCTCATTACTTTGTGCCCATGAAAAGTCAGCACATCACATGACAAAGCAAAATCACAATGCAAAGCAGGGAGTAAAGACAGGACAAAGGGGGCTGGAAAGATGGCCTAGTGGTTAAGAGAGCCGACTGCTCTTGCAGAGGACGGGGGTTCAATCCCCAGCACCCACATGGCGGGTGAGAACCATCTGTAACTCCAATTCCAGGAGAACTCCAGTTCTGGGGGAATCCGACACCCTGGTGCACAAAGTACATTCATACACATAAAAAACAAATTTTAAAAAATTAAAAAAGCCGGGCGTGGTGGCGCACGCCTTTAATCCTAGCCCTTNTGGGTGTACAAACCTACATGCAGACAGTACATTCATACACATAAAAATAAATAAATAAAAAATTAAATTTTTTTAAAAAAAGAATGCTTGAGATTACCTCAATCCTTTTATATTTGTTGAGGTTTCTTTTGTGTCCCAGTATGTGGTTGATTTTGGAGAATGATCCTTGGGGTGCTGAGTAGAAAGTATATTCTCTGGTGTTTGGATGAAGTACTCGGTAGATGTCTGTGAGGTCCATTTGTTTTACTGTATTGTTCAGTTCCAATGTCTCTCTATTTTTAGTCCAGTTGATCTATCCAAGGGACTCAATGGGGTATTAAAGTCCCCCATTATTAGTGTGTTGGGAATTATCTGTGTCGTGAGGACCAACAGAGTTATGTTTATATAGTTCCATGCACCTGAGTTTGGTGCATAAACATTTAAGGTTGTGATGTCTTCCTGGTTATTTGTTCCTTTGATAAGCATGTAATGGCCCTCTTTGTCTCTTCTGATTGACTTTACTCTGAAGTCTATTTTGTCTGATATTAAAATAGCAACTCCTGCTTGCTTTTGGTACCATTTGCTTGGAATATTTTTCCATCCTTTTGCTTTGAGTCTTTGAGGGTGAAATGGGTTTCTTGTATACAGCATATAGATGGATTCTGTGTCCTAATCCATTCTCCCAGTCTATGTCTTTGAGCCCATTGATATTTAAGGTCATTACTGACAGATGTATATTGCTTCCTTTCAACTTATCCTTGGTTTGCCTTCTTGGTCTAGGTTATTATTTACACTGTTATGCTTTTATTAGTTTATCTCTTTAGTTGGTTGGAGATAGTTTCTCCTTTCCTCTGTTCTTCTATGATTTCTGCAGCCATTGCATGATATGGGTGCACTTACATATATGTAGGCAATGTACTCATACACAATTTAAAAAATATATTTTTTTAAAAGTTAACAGAGCAAGTTCCTAGAAGAAATGGAAGCAGGTGGGATGACAGGACATTTTAGAAATGAGGAATGGCAGTTAGTTCTTCCTCAAAAATATAAGGAAAACGTATTAGTGTTCCCTAGGCAGTAGAAGGTAAACTATTATTTTCCCCATTTAATATATTTTTATTTAAAATATAAGAATTAAAAATGCTAGATTAGTTTCAGGTTTTTTTAATACAAGCATCAGGGAGAATTGAGAATTTAACTGAGAAATAAAATGATGGGATGAGAAATAAAAAGAGATATATGCCCATGACTCTAATGAAGGGAAAGTTGATTTGGCAGAAAGGAAAAGAGTAGAAAGTCTCTTTTCATCATAATGCAAGATTTCAGAGCTCAAACAATGCAGTTAGATGATTTTCAATAGATGGTAAAGATAAATCAGATTTCTCTGTGGGTGATGAGACAAATACCTCCTTACAAAATATTCCCTGATGATAAATGATATTCCTGGAAGGAGCAAAGGTGCTGAGCAAAGCTTTTATAGTATTAAAAATGATTTTATAATACTACAGCCTAATGAAAGGGACATATCAATATGTTTAATATATCAAGATGTTGTAGAAAGTGTTTTGGGCACAAAATTCCCAAAAGGAAAACAAAAAGAAAAATAAAAGACTTCCTAGACTTTAAGCCTAATTGGAATGTTGAGAATAAGTATTCAGAGTAAGGAAAATTAGAATCTTATACAGAATAATTCAAATATCTACAGTCCTACTCATAAAGGTGAGCAATGTTGTTGAATGAATGTAGCTTTACAAGCTTCTTCTTGCTGTGGAAATATACTAGAGAAAACTAACTTATGAAGGGGAAATATTTGTTTTGGCTCACAGTTTCAGAGGTGTCTATCTTGCTTGCTATGCCCTGTGGAATTTGGGCTGCTGAAAAGGAAGTGCCTCATTGTGGGGAACACAGGATGCTGTGAATTTCCTACTTCAAGAGAACCAGAAATGAAGGAGAGAGAAGAAAGGCAAGGGTGCCAGCATTGCCTCCAGCGGCAGAGCATCAATAACAAATTCCCCCATTAGGATGCACCCCTTAAAGTTTCAACTGACTCCTATAAGTGCCACGGGCTGTGGCTTTTAGCTTATGAGATGTTACATAGTGCATTCTATCTCCTGTTCATGACTGTATGAAGAGACATTCCGGTCTCTTCAAAAATTTCAAGCAGAAATTTTCTGTTTCCATTCTAGTATGTAGCAAGCTGTGCCTACAGCAAAATAAATAACTTTTAGTTCTTTCCTACCAGATAGTTTTGGCATTGCTATTTGTAGTAGTTTACTTTTATCCTTGTTGAATCATTTGTATTTCTTTTAAAAGTCAATTATGATTTTATGTATTAACACACTTGCTGAATAACTTTTGTAAATCAAAAGATGCATTTATTAAATGTGACTACAATTACAGGAGCCACTAGGAAATTCTGTGGGTGAAACAAGGGAAAAACAACTGTAAATTGTTGGGGGGAAAGTAAGTAATAGAGAATCTATACTATTTATCAAATATGTTAAAGTTCTTGCTCTAATTTGAAGAATCTGACTTTTTAAAGGATTTCTTTTTTTTTGGTCTTTTTGAGACAGGCTCTCCCTGTAGCCCCAGCTGTCCTGGAACTCGTTCTGTAGACCAGGCTGGCCTTGAAATCCCCCAAATCCGCCTTCCTCTGCCTTCCGAGTGCCAGGATTAAAGGTGTGTGCCACCACGCCCAGCAGGATTTCTTAAGTTATAAAAATATAATTATGGGTCTTTTCGAGACAGGGTTTCCCTGTAGCCTCAGCTGTCTTGGAACTTGCTATGTAGACAAGGCTGGCCTTGAACTCACAGAGATCCTCCTGCCTCTGCCACCCAAGTGCTGGGATTAAAGGCATGCACCACCATGCCCGGATGAGAGTTCTTTTATAGTTTTTATCTTATGCTTTTTAAAAATTATTTACTTTTATTTTATGTGTATGAATGTTTTACCTGCATGCAAGTTAAGTGCACCGGTGCTGTGCAGTGCCCATAGAAGGGAAAAGAGGGCATCGGATCCCCTGGAACTGGAGTTATGGATGATTGTTAGCCAGCATGTGGGTGCTGGGAACTGAACCTGAGTCTTCTAGAAGAGCTGCCCATGCTCTTAATCACTGCACCATCTCTCCAACACCAAGAGTTCTTAAATAAGCAAGATGATGATAGCCCTGAAGATCCTAGAAAAATAAAAATAATATAGACTCCAAAACAATAAAAAGCAAGAAATAAAAAAGGACATAAATGAATGGAATGGAGACTAAAAGGACAATACATAGAATGACTCGGAGTTGGTTCTTTGGAAATATAAATAAGACCAACAAACCCCTACCCAAATGAACCAAAATAGAGGGCTAAAAGTAATAAAATTAGGGATGAAAATGGAAAAATTACAAAGACCAGTGAAACCCAGTGAATCATTCCAACCCTAACTGATTTATTTTATTTATTTTATTTTATTTATTTATTTATGTGCCTGAATGTATTGTCTGCATGTAGGTCTGTGCATCCGTGCCGTGCAAAGCCGTGGAGGTCAGAAGAGGGCGTCGGACTCCCTGGAACTGGAGTTCTCCTGGAATTGGAGTTACAGATGGTTCTCAGCTGCCATATGGGTGCTGGGGATCGAACCCGGGTCCTCTGTAAGAGTGGTCGGCGCTCTCAACCGCTAGGTCATCTCTCCAGCCCCCTAACTGATTTTTAAAACTGGAAAATATAGACAAAGTGGATAATCAACACATGCAACCTTTCAAAGTTAAATCAGAAATATATATATA
>VZQC01001923.1:1069746-1106009 GCA_009823505.1 Rhizomys pruinosus | reverse complement strand
ACCTTATGTCATCCATATCTTTTTTTTTTTTTTTTTTGTCTTTTTGAGACAGGGCCTCCCTTTAGCCTCAGCTGGACTGGAACTTGCTATGTAGAACATAGAACAGTATGACCCTGAGTGCAGGGATTATAGGCATATGCCACCACACCCGGTTCCATCTCTTTGCTTTTGTGGTTTTGGAATATATTCTATTTGTGTCTTTGAGTTGTTATAATCATTCTTTTGACTGCTTTGTCTGGAGTCCTTCTAGGTCATGCTCATAAGGTGCTGTTACTATGGGATTAGCATCTTGTAGAGGAGATACACTGTCTTGGTCTGTTGTTTTGTCATGTTGTCTGTGCCGTGACTTGCATACTTAATGTTAGTCTGTTGGTTAAGGTTTTTTTTTTGTTTTGCCAGGGTCTCCCTGTAGCCCCAGCTGTCCTGGAACTCACTGTGTAGACCAGGCTGGCCTTGAACTCACAGATATCTGCCTGCCTTTGCCTCCCAAGTGCTGGGATTAAAGGCATGCACCACCACACCCAGCTTCTTTTCTATTTTTTAAACTCAAGTCCCCTTTTCTTCTTTCAGTGATGGCATTCACAATGTTCAGTGGTGAATTAAGTCATAGTAGGGGTGAGGTGTCATTTCCCTTTGTGGTACTGTTAGTGCCAGAGGCTCTATCTCTAGCCTCATCTGAGGGTCAGGTATTCATTCTCCTGTGTCAGCTCCTGCCTGGGTCTACAGTTTTCACTGGAGTTTTGGAACTCTCCACATGCCTTTGTGTCTTACCCACTTTGTGTCTTACCCACTCGGATCTGGCCCCCACCCTGGGTCTGCAACTTTAGCTAAAGGCACCGCAAAATGTGGAAGTTCCCCTGTACTTGTGGCTTTAAAGCAGAGTCACATCTGGTTCCCACTGTGGGCCACCACTTCTGCTGAAGCCTCTGCAGGACGGGGAACTCCCCAAGTACCAACAGACCTTCCCTAGGTTCAGGACTGGTCTCACCCTGGGTCTGAAGCTTCCACTCCTGGCTTTGCTCTTTCTACCTGAATGATCAACTGTCTCAGAATCATTCAACTTTATCATCACTGTACAGGAAGACCAAATCTAGTGAGTCAATTCCCCTTGCACAGTTCAATTTCAAAAGCAGTCTAGCACCATGCATGGTGGTGGTAAACACATTTAATCCTAGGAAGGCAAAGGAAGGCAGATCTCTGTGAAATCAAAGCCAGCCTGGTCTATATAGTGAGTTCTAGGCCAGCTGGGACTACAGGGAGACCCCGTCTTTAAAAAGCAATCTGAACTCCAGGTGGATCAAAGACCTCAACATGAAACCCAAAACTCTGAAGGTGATAGAATAGTTGGCAGCAGCCTACAAGACACAGGCATAGGAAAAGACTTCCTAAATCAGACAGCAGCTGCTCAAGAATTAAGGTCGACAATTGACAAATGGGACCTCATTAAACTCAAAAGCTTCTGTATATCAAAAGAAACACTCAAGGAAGTGAAGAGAAAATCCACAGAGTGGGAGGAAACCTTCGCTGTAGATACATCTGACAAAGCATTGATTTCCAGAATACATAAACTACTCAAAAAACAAAGGAGAAAGAAAACAAATGACCCACTCAATAGATGGAGCAAAGAGCTGAACAGAGACTTCACAAGTGAGGAATTAGAGATGGCTGAGAAACATCTTAAAAAGTGTTCAACGTCACTAATAATTAAGGAAATGCAATTAAAACTTTAAGATATCATCTCACTCCAATAAGACTGGATAGGATCAAGAAAACAAATGATACCAAGTGCTGGAGAGGTTGTGGGGAAAGGGGAACACTCAACCACTGCTGGTGGGAATGTAAACTGGTACAGCCACTATGGAAGGCAGTGTGGAGAACCCTTGGAAGACTTAGAATGAACTTGCCACTTGACCCAGCCATACCACTCCTGGGTATGTACTGCCAAGACTCATCTTACCACAGAGGTACACGCACAGCCATGTTTACTGCAGGTCTCTTCACAATAGAAAGGAGCTGGAACCAACCCAAGTGCACCTCAACTGACAAGTGGATAGAGAAAATGTGGTACATCTATACGACGGAGTTCTATGCAATGGTAAAGAAAGATGACATCATGAACTTTGCAGGTAAATGGATGGAGCTAGAAGATATCATGCTAAGTGAAGTAACACAGTCCCAGAAAAACAAATGACAAATGGTATCCCTCATTTGTGGATGCTAGCACCAATTACCTAATTGTATGGCAAACTGAGCAACATTAATGTGATTTGAAAACAACTGTGCCCTTATATTGTGAATCCCTCTTATATTGTGAAAAAAAAAAAAAGAATAGGGGCTGGAGAGATGACCTAGCTTTTAAGAGCGCCGACCGCTCTTACAGAGGACCCGGGTTCGATCCCCAGCACCCACATGGTGGACGAGAACCATCCAAAACATCCAATTCCAGGAGAACTCCAGTTCCAGGGGAGTCCGAGACCCTTTTCTGACCTCCGTGGCATTGCACGACACGGGTGCACAAACCTACATGCAGACACATACACATACAAATAAAAAAAAAATTAAAAAAAAATAAAATAAAAAGCAATCTGGTGCTGGGCATGGTGGCACTCGCCTTTACTCCCAACACTTGGGAGGCAGAGGCAGGTGGATCTCTGTGAGTTCAAGGCCAGCCTGGTCTACATAGTGAGTCTTTTTGAAGGATCTCCCTGTAGTTCCAGGTGGCCTGGAGCTCACTATGTAGACCAGACTGGCCTGGAACTCACAGAGATACACCAGTCTCTGCCTCCTGAGTGCTGGGATTAAAGGCATGTGCCACCATGCCTGGCTTTTTTTCTATTTTTATTTATTTTTGTATGTGTATGAATGTACTGTCTGCATGCAGGTTTGTGCGCCTGTGTCGTGCAATGCCGCGGAGGTCAGAAGAGAGTGTGGGATTCCCCTGGACTGCAGTTAAAGATGGTTTTCAGCCGCCATGTGGGTGCTGGGGATGGAACCCAGGTCCTCTGCAAGAGCAGTCGGTGCTCTTAACTGCTAGGCCATCTCTCCAGCCCCTCTATTTTTAAAAGATTTGTTTTTATTTTTTGTGCGTGTATGCAGTGTGTGTGTGCATGCACATATGTGCGCACATACACGCACATCTATATACGATGAATGCATGCATAGGTGCATTTGGGAACCCTCAGAGGCCAGAAGATATATCAGATCCCCTGATGCTGAAGTTACAGGCAGCTGTGAGCAGTCTAACATGGGTCCTGGGAACTGAATTCTGGTCCTCTGCAAGACCAGCAAGTGCTCTTAACTGCTGAGCCATGACTCTAGCCCCTACATATGATCTCTTTAAAATGCTTTATTCTGGAATATTAATAATTCTAGACTATTATAAAGGTGGGCATGGTGGCAACATGCTTGTAATTTCCATCGCTTGGTGGCAGAGGCAGAGGGATATCAAGTTTCAGGCCAACCTGAACTACACAGGAAGTTTTAGGCCAGACTAGACTACCTAGTAAGATCCTGTCTTTAGAAAACAAATGTTAGGGGCTGGAGAGATGGCCTAGCGGTTAAGAGCGCCGACTGTTCTTACAGAGGACCCGGGTTCGATCCCCAGCACCCATATGGCAGCCGAGAACCGTCTGAAACTCCAATTCCAGGAGAACTCCAGTTCCAGGGGAATCCGACACCCTCTTCTGACCTCCGCAGCATTGCACAACACGGGTGCACAAACTTGCATGCAGACAGTACATTCATACACATACAGAAATAAATAAAATTTAAAAATTAAAAAAAAAACAAAAACAAATGTTGTGGCTAGCTTCAGCAGCAGCATACCTACAAATGGAATGATACAGAGAAAATTTAGCATGGCCCCCTTGCGCAAGGATGCACAAATTTCTGCAGCATTCCATAAAAAAGAAAAAAAAAAAAAAATGTTAGGCAGCTGGGCGTGGTGGCACAATGCCTTTATCCTAGCACTTGGGAGGGCAGGTAGTCCCTGTGAGTTGCAAGGCCCAGCCTGGTCCACATTGGGTTTTTCCCCCAGACAGCAAGAGCTAAAGGGAGACCCTGTCTCAAAAAAACCAAAAAAAAAAAAAAAAAAAAAGTTAGCAAGACCTGACTTTGTCCAAGTGGATGGAACTGATAAACACAAAGCCAAAAGGAGCCAGGGCTCCCTCCCTACCTCCAAAACCTGAGTGTCCCCTGAGGACAACCTCAATTGACTTTGAGAAAACAAAAAACCTTGGTTAATCTGGGCTAACTGTGTGGCCTTAAACACCCGAAAGGAAAGTATAACCAGAAATAATTAGTAAGGCCTGAGAAATTGTACTTCAGATATAAAACTTGAGATCTTAAAAAAAACCACCAAAAAACAAAACTTGAGATCTTAGTAAAAAGACAAAAAGTAAAAAGAAAAAAAAAAAAAGAGCACAGTTGTTTTGCCTATGTTACTGGCAAGTGCAGCTACCCTGTGGCTGCCACTGCTTTTGCCATCCTTCAAAGACATGAGACACAGCTTTTCAACCTTCCAATATGGACTGAAGACTCATGTCTCTCCAAGAATCCTCCAAACCTTCAGTGCCAGATGGGGACTGTTGAAACATCCAACTTGTGGACTGAGCAACTACTGGGGTTTCAGTCCCTTCAGAGTATAGACTTCCATTGTTGGACTACCCAGGCTGTATCAAGGAGGCCAGTACAGGAAGATCAAGACAGGACGCGGTGCTTACTGGACCTCATTTGGTGACCATGGGAAGGGAAAACCCCAGTGTGGAGCACAAGGGCAGAACTGATGGGTGTTTGGGCTTGCCAAGGAGGAGCCTTCAAACATGACATCTTTCAGCCTAATAAAGAAAAAAAAATCATAAGCTAAAGATGCTAAAACCTAGGATATATGTGGCATGCATATGTGCATATTTTGGAGTGATGTAAATTGGAAGGAATAACAACAACAACATCAAGACTGGGTCAAAGAACTTACTGAAACACTGAGCTTCTGCTTGAAACAGTAAACTTCTGCATCGAATTTTTTTTTTTTGGGGGGGGTCTTTTCGAGACAGGGTCTCCCTGTAGCCCCAGCTGGCTGGAACTCACTCTGTAGACCAGGCTGGCCTTGAATTCACAAAGATCCGCCTGCCTCTGCCTCCAAGTGCTAGGATTAAAGGCGTGTGCCACCACACCCGGCATACATCGAAAATTTTAAAAGAGACTGAGAAAAAGGTGAAAAACATGTTTAGCAGAATGCATGAGCTCTGGTGGGATGGGGTGGGGCAAGGAAGGGGGCATGAGTTTAGATTTGATTGAAAATTTTGTACGAAATGCACAAAGCTTCAATAAAAATTGGCTTTGAAAAAAGTGTTTAAGCCTGGTGTAGTGGCACACGTCTTTTATCCCAGCACTGGGGAGGCAGAGGCAGGTGAATCTCTGTGAGTTCAAGGCCAGCCTGGTCTACATAGCGAGCTCCAGGCCAGCTTGAACTAAAGGGAGAGCCTGTCTCAAAAAAGAACCCCTCCCCCTAAAAATGTTTAGAATGATAGAAAAACTTCCAAGAGAGTATACCATTTACCCATTTCTCCCTAATGTATAATTGTCAAAACTAAGCAATTTACACCAGCAAATCACTATTAATTAAATTACACACTTTATTTGCATTTCGCCAGTTTTCTACCAATGTCCCTTTTCTGTCCCAGGATATCATCCAGAAAAGCACACTGTATTGAACTGTTTCCCTGGCTTCCTCTGGCCTGCAATAGTTTCTCAGTTCTTGTTTTTCATGAGAAAGTTTTGAGAAATGGTGATATTTTGTAGAATGACCCTAATTTGGGTTTCTCTGACATTTTAACAGGTAATGTGTTTTAGGGGAGACTGAGATGTATACCCTCTTTTTCCTCTTTATTTTAACAGGTCTGTTCTATAGAGCCAAGTATAAGTTTTACTGCAGGCTTTTGGAAAAGGCTCATTTATTTAACTAAGGAAAATCTAAATGGCAACATCAATCTTTTCTCTAATGCAGCCTATAGACAGATCTCACCTGGACCAAGTGCTTTTCCTTCTACAAATAGAATTTACACTGGCGTGGTGACCCATCCCTTTATTTTTTTATTTTTTTTATTTTTTTCCATGTTCTAATCCTTTTACAACTTATTTAATGGCATGTTCTGATCCTTTCATAATTTTGGTTTTTGAGTTTTTGTATTGGATCATCATAAAAAAGCAACTGAGATTCAATTAACACTTTTTATGTCACAGTAACTGAATTTTGATTTACCAATTTTTCATCTCTTTCAAAAATCATTTTTCCATTTTTACTTTTTTTGTTTTTTGCACATCTATATTTTATTTTTTTCACATAAATTTATTTTTTTTATCAAATCTAGACCTGTGCCCCCCGCCCCAAGCCCATCCCTTTAATCCCAGCACTCAGGAGGCAGAGGCAAGTGGATCTCTGTGAGTTCAAGGGCAGCCTGGTCTACATAGAGAGTTCCAGGACAGCTGGGGCTCCAAGAGACTCTGTCTCAGACTAAAATAAAATAATAAAATAAAATAAAGTAAAATAAATAAAATAATAAAATAAATAAAATAAAATAAATAAAATATTACATGGCCATAACTTATTAACTTGCTGTTGAAATGGATCAGCTGATAAATTCTTTAGGATTTCTGCACCCATGTTCATGATATGTAACTCAGTTGGTAGAATGTTTGCTTACTATTTGGAAAGTTCCGAGTTTTGGATTCAACACTGCAAATGAATGGTGGCATCTGTCTATAATTCCAGAACGGAGGTGGGGGCAGAAGAATCAGAACTTCAAAGTCATTTTCTGCTACACAGAGAATTCGAGGCCAGGCTGGGTGGGTTACAGGAGACCCTGTCCCCAAAAGAAAAAAGGATATTCACAGGAAGATTAGTCTACACTTTTCTTGTATCTTGTTCAGCTTTGGTGTAGAAATCACACTCATACAAATGACTGAGTCATCTTTTTCTTTATTTGGCAGGTCTTTAAAAATATTACTATTATAATTTATTATTATCATTATTATTATTATTTTGGTCTTTTTGAGACAGGGTCTCCCTTTAGTCCCGGCTGGCCTTGAACTCACAGAGATCCGAATGATTCTGCCTCCCGAGTGCTGGGATTAAAGGCCTGCGCCTCCACGCCTGTCTAAAAAAATGTTATTTTTATTTCATGTGTATTAGTTAGTGCTTTGCTCACATATATATATAAGTCCACCACCTGCATATAGAGCCTGTGGAGGCAAAGAGGGCATCAGATTCCCTGGAACAAGAGTTACAGATGGCAGCCGGGCGTGGTGGCGCACGCCTTTAATCTTAGCACTCAGGAGGCAGAGGCAGGCGGATCTTTGTGAGTTCAAGGCCAGCCTGGTCTACAGAGTGAGTTCCAGGACAGCTGGGGCTACAGGGAGACCCTGTCTCAAAAAGACCAAAAAAAAAAAAAAAAAAAAAAGTTACAGATGGCTACCGCTGCTGTGTGGGTACTGGGAACTCAACCCAGGTCCTCTGCAAGAGAGGCAATGCTCCTAAATGCTGAGCAATCTCTTCAGCCCCTATTTGGCAGTGTTTATATAAAGTAGGGATGATAAGTCTTTGGAGCTGTGGCAATGAGGCAAGCTAGAAAGTCAGGGAAAACTGTAGGTCCATGAGAAAGGAAAGGGACCCCTTTCCCAGTGTCATCTGCTTAAAGTCCTCTGCCAGCTAAGAAGCTGGAATTCCATCCAGCACAATTACCATTTGCTATGACACTTGCTAACACAAAAATAATGTTCTATCATACATAGAATTTTTTATATTAAAATAGCAATGAATCAGACTTAAGACCTGAATGTATATAACTTTGGGTAGGGTCTCATTCCTTTTGAACATTTTCTGGGTATCTCAAACAAGAATATTAATTTTGATTACAGTAAAGATATCCTATCTTCCTGCATCCCTGTGACCTAGAGTTTCACATATTCAACCGTAAGCCTATCAGGTGCCCTTAGGAACTATCCTGTGATAATATTTAGGTTTCTTTTTAAATTTTTTTTTCATTTTATTTTTGTATGTGTATGAGTGTACTGTATGCATGTAGGTTTGTGCACCCGTGTCGTGCAATGCCGCGGAGGTCAGAAGAGGGTATCAGATTCCCCTGGAACTGGAGTTCTCCTGGAATTGGAGTTTCAGACGGTCCTCAGCCGCCATGTGGGTGCTGGGGATCGAATCCGGGTCCTCTGTAAGAGCAGTCGGTGCTCTTAACTGCCAGGGCATCTCTCCGGCCCCAATATTTAGGTTTCTTGCACACTTTGAAGGTAATAACTTCAAAACCCATCTAAATCCTGTAAGTGACTAGTGTAAGACAACCAAATATGGCTATGTTAGAGAAGTCCATACCATGTTCTGGGTGTGCCTTTCTTTCTAAGCACCTCTCTTTCTCTTAACCCAGGTGATTAAAATCTATATTAAAATATCTTTAATAAACCTCAGCTAAGCTTCACACTGGCTAGTCTTGATGTTCTTTTCTGTGTTGATAAGGATCCAGTTTAAATGCACCTGTGTCACCCAATACCCACAGGTGCCAGAAGAGGGTGTCAGATCCCCTGAAACAGGAGTTACAGATGGTTGTGAGCCACCATATGGGTGCTAGGAATGGAACTTGGGACCTCAGCAGGAGTAGTTGATGCTTCAACCTCTGAGCCATTTCTCCAGCCCCTGCTTTTATTTTTCATTACTCAGTTCCTGGCTACCACAAATAAGTGAGAAGCACAGCAGCATTTTTCCATATGATCACTGCTGAGTTATACGTGGCCATCATCAGAGCCTAACATACCACTTCCTCTCCACACTTCGGCCAGGTGGCAACCTCCTTCTCCAGGTTCCTTGCAGAATTCTACAACATCTCGACAAGTGGTTTCTGGTGTTATAGGAACTTCTGTTAAAATCTGCTCATTGTTGCTCAAGAACACGGTTAATATCATCTGTAAGAGAAAAGATTAAAACCACAATTTAGATTCCTCAGCAGAAAGGATTTACTTTGTACAATTATTTTTCCATTAAAATTTTATGTTAGTGTAAAAATAACAGACTCTTGATACCATTTTCTTTTTTTTTTTTTTTGCCTTTTCGAGTCAGGGTCTCCCTGTAGCCCCAGCTGTCCTGGAGCTCGCTCTGTAGACCAGGCTGGCCTTGAACTCAGAGATCCGCCTGCCTCTGCCTCCGAGTGCTAGGACTAAAGGGTGCCCCCACGCCCGGCTGTGATACCGTTTTCACACGTGTACCCTTCTACTTTTCCCAGTTCATGCTACTCTATAAATTAAAAATGATCCTTCCAACATCTTCTTCCCTAAATGCCTACAAGACTTGCTTCTAGAAATGGTTCTGCTGATTCCAAAGATCATGTGAAAAACCAGAAAGTAAGAAAAAATTTCAGAAAAGAAGAATGTCAGAAAAGAACCAGAGCTGCCAGGTGTTACTTAGCCTTAAAACTGAACTGTAGGCTAGCAAGTTGCTCCCTGGGTAAAGGCACTCACTTGCTGCCAAGCCTGAAGATCAGGGTTCCATTACTAGGACCCACATGGTGGAAGGCAAGAACCAATAAACCCTTGCAAACTATGCTCTGAATTTCATATACCCCTCGCCTCTGCCCTGCACCACTCCCCACCCCCAAAGTTGGAGGTGCAGCCAGGCCAGGCAGATCACTTGTTAGCCTTCTTTTCTTCTCTGGCTCCAGCCCCACCCAGGAGTGCCAACCATGCCCACATACCTGCCATAGGGGGTTCCACTGGGCCCTCGATTGCCACTCTAAATATACTAAGGGTAGCACCCTGATCAGTGAGGTTGGAATTCACCCCAGACAAGTTCCAGCCAGAACCCAGATTCTACAGCTCTCAGATTCTCTAGCTGTGGTACCAGAGGGTTTTAAATTTCACTGTCTTGAGCAGTTAGCTGGGCCCTGGCTTCTTCACATCATTTTTTTTTTTTTTTAAGACAGGATCTCTCTATATAGCCCCAGCTGGCCTGGAACTCACTCTTTAGACCAGAGATCAGGCTGGCCTTGAAGTCACAGAGGTCCATCAGCCTCTGTCTCCCAAGTGCTAGGATTAAAGGCATGTGCCACCACACCCAGCTTAAACAAAGGTTCTTAGCTGTCATGCAGGTGCTGGGAATAGAACTTGGGTGCTGTGCCAGAGCAGTCGGTGCTCTTTTTTTTTTTTAATTTTTTTTAAATTTTATTTATTTCTGTATGTGTATGAATGTATTGTCTGCATGCAAGTCTGTGCACCCGTGTGGTGCAATGCCGCGGAGGTCAGAAGAGGGTCTTGGATTCCCCAAACTGGAGTTCTCCTGGAATTGGAGTTTCGGACGGTTCTCGGCCGCCATGTGGGTGCTGGGGATCGAACCCGGGTCCTCTGCAAGAGAGGTCGGCGCTCTTAACCGCTAGGCTATCTCTCCAGCCCACAGTCGGTGCTCTTAACCACTGATCCATCTCTTCAGCCCCTCTTTATGTCTTTATAATGCTAATTAAGGGTCTCTACATCCCTGTTTGCCTGGGCCCTGCCCCTCCCTCCTCTGAAAGAAACAAACAAAAAAATGAAGAAGTTTGCAGATTTTATGTAGTCCTTCACTCTTTCTACATTTTGATACGTTTTATTTTTTCTTAATATATAATATATAATACTTTATTCATTCACTCTTTATTCATTTATTTCACAAATATTTACTACACTACAGGATATACATTTTACTAGTGTATATTTTTTTATTAATTTTATTTATTTTTGTATGTGTATGAGTGTACTGTCTGCATGTAGGTCTGTGCACCCGTGTCGTGCAATGCCGCGGAGGTCAGAAGAGGGCGTCGTATTCCCCTGGAACTGCAGTTCTCCTGGCATTGGAGTTTCAGACGGTTCTCGACCGCCATGTGGGTGCTGGGGATCGAACCTGGGTCCTCTGTAAGAGCAGTCGGTGCTCTTAACCACTAGGCCATCTCTCCAGCCCTTTTTTTTTTTTTTTTTTTTTTAATAAAATAACCGGACGAAGTTTCACTTGCGGCGTCATGCTTGATGGCTGCCGCGGTTCCCACCGTGCCACTGCTCGTGCAGCGGAACCCGGTTGGCTTCCCAGCCCCCCCAGGAGTGGCTCAGCACCAGTCTTTCGCCGGTGAGTGGTGCAACCCCATTTATCCTCGCACTTGGCGCAGAGACAGGAGGAGGTCGTGAGTGCAGGCCAGCCTGGTCTCAGAGTGAGTTCAGCACCTGAGGATATAGGCAGACCCTGTTTAAAAAAAAAAAAAAAAAAAAAAAAAATGTCTTTCCTGTTTGTATAGCAGAAAAAAAACATTTTGGGAGAACTACCTGGGGTATTTTAGGCTAGGCAAGGGGGGGGACTTCGGTTGCTCTACATGAAAATGTGATCTAGCAGTGCAGAAGTGTCACTTGGTTTGAGGAAGAGTGGTGGGAAGGACCAAATCAAACCTGTTACTCAGAATCTGACTATAGGTAGGATCTTTAACCCTCAAGATGTGGGCATCGTTTGCGGAAAGTGTGTTCAAAGCCAGGCATGGTGCCCACACTCCTTTAATACCCAGACTTGGAGATAATCAGAGAGATCTCTGTGAGATTGAAGCCAGCCTGGACTACAAGACCAAGTTGCAGGCAACCAGGGCTACACATGGGGACTATGTCTAAAAACAGATAGAATGCACCTGAAAGGGTATTAGCTTCGTTTTTTTTTTTTGGTCTTATTCAAGACAGTGTCTCCGGTACCCCCGATCTCCGGAAAACTCGCTCTGTAGACCGCTGGCCTTGAACTCACAAGATATGCCTGCCTCTGGCCTCCCAAGGCTAGAATTAAAAGTGTTGTGCCACCATGCCTGGCCTAGGTTTTTTTTTTTTTTTTTTTTTTTTTTTAATACATCACCCATCTACAGGTTTTATTTTTTATATATTTTAGTTGATTTTTAAAAACTTAAAAAAAAAAAAAAAATACTTTATTATTTGTATTTATGTGTAAGAGTGTTTTGCTAAATGTAAAATGTAACTGTACCACACGCATGCAATGCCAGCAGAGGACAGAAGATGGTGTTGGATCCCCTGGAACTATGTTTATAGATAGTTGTTAGCTGCCTGTGGGCACTGAACAGAAACCCGTCCTCTGGAAGGAGGACCTTCTTTTGTTTTTTTACTTTTATTTTTATTTCTGTAAATGTGATGAAGAACTGTCTGCATCAAGTTCTGTGAACCCATGTCGTGCTTTCAATGCCGCGGAGGTCAGATAGAGGGTCTTGATTCCCCTGGAACTTGGGTTCTCTCTCCCGGAATTGGTGTTTCAGAAGGCTCTCCAGGCCCCCATGTGGGTGGCTCGGGATCGAATCAGGGTCCTCTGGTAAAGAGCAGTCGGGCTCTTAACCGCTAGGCCATACTCTCCACCGACAGTCAGTGCGGTGACTCTTAACCATTGAGCAGCTCTCCAGTACCCCTCCCAATTTTTTCTTAATGAATTGAATTTTTGGTATTCTTTGTTAGCAGCTTTTTAGGGGCTCTTTACATATTAATTAACCACTTGTTTGTAATGTGAGCTGCAGATATTTTCTCATCTGATTTATTTAAAAGACTTTCATATTTATCCAGGCATGGTGGCACATGCCTTTAATCTCAGCACTTGTGAGGCAGAGGGGCAGGTGTATCTTTGTGAGTTCAAGGACAGCCGTGGTCTACATAGTGAGTTCCCGAGAGACCCTGGGGCTCCAGGGAGTACCCTGTCCTCAAAGACAGGGTACTTAGAGGAGGCAGAGGCAGGCAGATCTGTGAGTCAAGGCCAGCCCAGTCTACAGAAGGATTTCCAGGAACAGCTGGGGCCTTACAGGGAGACCCTGTCTTTGAAAAAGACAAAAAAAAAAAATTGTTTTTCAGATTTAAATCAGCAAATTCATCAATCTTTTCATGATACTACTTTTGGTGTTATTAGGTAGAAAGGGCTTTGTACACCAAGGTGATAAAGGAATTTTAAGGTTTTTTTTAAAAATTTTTTTTTTGTTTTTGTTTTTCTGGGAAAATATTTTTTTTTCTAGCACTTGGGAGGCATAGGCAGGTGGATCTTTGTGAGTTCACAAGGCCAGCCTGGTCTATAGAGTGGATTCCAGACAGCTGGGGAATATAGGGAGCACCCTGTCTCAAAAAGACTAAAAAAAAAAAAAAGATTTTTTTCTTCAATTTTATATTCACTAGAATTTTGTGTTTTGATAACTTATGTCTAAATGTTTGACTTTTCCAGTTTATGACATGTAGTATAGATCCAGATGAGAAACATTCATTATGTGATTGTTTACCCTGCTTGAATTTTTTTTTTTTTGGTCTTTTTGAGACAGGGTCTCCCTGTAACCCTAGATGCCCTGGAACTGGCCACAGATATGCACCTGCTCCTGCCTCCCAAGTACTGTGATTAAAGGGGAATACCACCAAGTCCACTTCCCCTGCTTGATTTTGAAGCACTGTGTCCTTTTTTATTTGAGTCTGATTGTGGGATGTCAGTTTGTCCCATTGATGTCTTTGCGTCTCTGGCGTCCTAGTTTGTTGCTAGTGCTATGATAAAGCACTCCAACTAAAACCAACTTGAAGGGGTGTGGGAAACACTGTTAATCCTGAGTGGGACAGGCTGAAGAGAGTACGTGCACATGGGTTCACTACAGTAACATCCCGGGGACATTATGTCAGAGGGTGCAAGTCCAATTTATTTTATATAACAGACAGCTTATATAGGCTTAGGACAGACAGACAGCCCCCGCATTGCACAACATCACCTCCCAGTAGCCAATGCCAGACCTCTACATCATCTCTACATCACTGTGTTGCCCCAGATTGAGGGCATAAGCAGGGAGGTCCTGTGACCCTACAGCATGCTAGCTAAAATGTTAGCTCTCTCACACCCAAGCTCAGGCACACCCACATCTCCCCCTCCTGTTTTTGCCCCCTAAAAACTCAGAAGGTATAGTAGTAATGGTGGTCTGTTACCTTTGTCTGGCCCGAATGGCCATGACTACTCTGCAAAAGCACTAACACTAATTAATGCCCAAATAAAAACAAAATACAGAAAAAAAAAAAAAAAAAACAAACCTTTAATCCTAGCACTGGAGGCAGAGGCAGCGGAATCTTTGTGAGTTTCAAGGCCATCCTGGTCTGACAAGCGGTTCCAAATACAGAGTAAACCAGTAGTAAACATAAGGTGTAGTGGTTTTGAATGAGTGTCCCCCATAAGGCTTTAAGTATTCAGGACATTGTCTCCAGTTGGTGCACTGTTCTTGGAGGTCCTTAGAAGGTGTGTCTGTGCTGGAGGAAGTTATTTGGGGGCAGGCTTATTGAGCTTAACACCCTTGCAGTCTCCATCTCCTCCGTCATCCCTGCTCTCTGCGTCCTTTTGCTCATTTTGAGCTGTGACCCTCGGCTTGCTGCTCCAGCCCCGGCCACCATGCTTCCTTGGCTGCCAATGGACTCGGATTCCCTGGAAACGGGTCAATTGTAAGCTTAGATAAACTCTTCTTTGATAAGTTCCCTGCTCATGGTGGTTTAAAATCACAGCAACAGAAAAAGTGAAGAAAGTGTAGGTAGTAGCAGAGAGTGGGCTGTTGGCTTGAAGAACCTGACCATGTGGAGGTTTAGGAGAAATGTGGGAAGACTTTTGGACGTTGGGCTAGAAAAGCTGTTTACTACTATAAGCAGAGCTTAAAGGGACATTATAGTGGAGGCCTGGAAGAAAGCAATGCTGCAAAAAATGTAGTTCCAGAGGAAATAAAGACTTAGGCAGCACTGGATTATTTTTATAGTCTGGCAGCAGTTTGCCACAGCCCAAATGCTTGCCTGATGCGAAGTTGAAAAGCAATGGACGAAGTCTTTGGCAGAGGATAGGTCAGACAGCCTAATGTAGAATGGTGGTGTGGCTAATAATTGTTAATATTGTGCAGATCTACAGTGAAAAGAGAGCAGATGGGGCGAATGCAGAATGTACATTTTGGATCTGAAAAGTACACCGGGAAGATTAAAGGTGGGGCCAAGGCATGGGAAGGAGAGGTTCCTTTTGATAAGGAAGACTAATTTGATTAAGGAGAGGCCTAGTATTTACAAGTAAACTGGGAAAAGTGAGATTAAAGTGACTAAGGAGAAGCCTCGGGATTTACGAGTAAACAAAAGAATTAGTACCTCAGGGCAAGACCACACCAGCTAATCCTCAAACTTTTTTTGAAAAGGAAAATAGCTGAAGCGTGTTTTCTATTCCATTCTATTCAACAAGTCAAGGGCAGAGAAAATTTACAAATGTGATTAAAGTAGGAAAGAGTCCCATCCCGAATTTGCAGCCAAACTTGGCAATTTTGCATGGTGCTGGCTTTAAAAGGCATGAAGTTGCAAGAGTGAAGGGGTCATCAGTTCTCCTCCAAGGTTTCAGAGAGCCACAGAGGCAGGGCAGAGAATGCAGCAGGGGCGTCCCTGATAAAGAAGGCCCTAATAGGCCATTTCGTTAAGCTGTGAATGTGAGCCTGGTTGGCAGAGGAGAAACCCAAGAAAGCATTCAAGATGCCAGAGCTGAGATATTTGCCGAAGGAGAGCTGCATATGGAGAGTGGTACCAGCCTAAGGAATGAGATGTATGTTGAAAGCAAAGCTGGGAGAGCTGAGCCATCTAGCCCTTTGGAAGGCCAGTCCCCTCCTCAGGAGGTTGCCCATGGGTTACAAGACTTGGTTTTTGCCCTGCTGTTTTCGGTCGTGTTTTGGTCCAGTATTTCCACACTAAGCCTCTATCCTCCCCTTTTGAATGGGAATGTGTATTCATTTCCACTGTATGTGTGGGAGTATGTAATTTGCCTGTTGATTTTACAGGAGCTCTACAGTTAAGAGATTGGACTGTGTCTCAGAAGAGATTTTTTTTTTTTTTTTTTTTTTTTTTTATTTTATTTTTGGCTTAAAAAGTCTATGGGGCCTTTTAAGGTTGGACAAAATGCATTTTGTAATTTTATATGGTCAGGAGCCCTATGGGGGCCGGGGTGAAATGTTGGTGGTTTGAAGATTGGTTCCCCAATAGGCGTTAAGTATTCAACATTTGTCTCCAGTTGTGGCAACTGTTCTTGGAGGTCTTAGACGGTGGGGCTGTGCTGGAGGAAATACGTTATTGGGGGGGGCAGGCTGAGTGAGTTACAAGCCTTGCCAGTCTCCAGCCTCTCCCTCTCGCCTTCCTGTGCTCAATTGGCACTATGTGAACCCTCAGCTTGCTGCTCCAGCCCCGGCCAACCAGGCTTCCCGCCACAATGGGACTCTAATTTCCCTGCAACCGTCAATTGGTAAGCTCAAATATAGCTCTTCCTTTTATAAGTGCCCTTGCTCATGGTGGTTTTATCACAGCAACAGAAAGCGGTAATACAATAAGCAATAAACATAAGTGGTATCCAGAGTAAACCCAAGTAGCAAACATCTGGGTCCAATTCTTGTACAACCCAGGGTCCCCCAAGTCCAGTTGGAGAGGTTCGCATATACAAACAACGACTATCAAATTAAAATTTAGTCCATTTTTGCGGTGATCTCACAATTTACCCCTAATTCATGTGCCGGCCTCTTCCTTGAGATTCCCTGGGCATTGGAGGACAGGGCGAGAGAAAGTGAGGGATGGGATGATCCATTCTTTCTCTGCGGTGACACATCAAATTTTTGGGTCTGTCCAAGTTCTGTTTTTTAATGGAATAGGTGGGACTCATTCAGGATCTCCTTAGATTCTACTAATAACCCAATTTGCAACAGTAAAGACATCTAAATAAACACAAACTATAACAACAAATTATGTCATAGGCACAAACATAAATTTTTGGAGGTATAATTAATCCAAGGGAAACCTTGGCCTCTTTAACAAAAGGATGCATTAGCTTTTCTATTGTGGGCCTAGAAGTTCTCTTGCCACATAGGGAGTTGCCACGCTTACAGTATCAGGTTGTGTGTCCTACTGAAAGCCGCAAGGATGGACCATGGGCAACTGGCGTTTTCTGGGTGTACATGTACTAGGCTGTCAACATTGCACTCTGTCTTCCTTGGCATGTGAAAGTGCAGCACATGAAGTCTGTAGTAGAGTTTCGGGAACTATTTCTTCCCAATGATTGCATAGTGCTCTCTGGCATTATGAAGGTCAGCAGTCTGTTTGCAGTGCAAGGTCGAGCATAGTCCCCTTTTTCTCCTCAACACTCACATCACAATTGTCATGCTCTTTAAACAACATGGGGGTCGTTATGATCCACTTCTTTGTGTGCACCCAATATTTTATTAGAGGATTTAAATATAAGTAATAAAAAGATGAAAGGTATCAAAATCAGTGAGAATAATTACATGTGTAGAGAGATGAGAAAACAGAACACCACATTGCTTTCCATAGCATTTCTTATCAGAAGAGGAAGTAAATGTGTGCACTAGTTCCTAAGAGAACATAGTGAGGAGTTTAAAATTCTCCAAATCTAGCCAGGGTGGTGCGCACACCTTAGTAAGTAATCCCAGCACTTGGGAGGGAACAGAGGCAGGGGATCTTTGTGAGTTCAAGGCAACCTTGGTCTACAGAGTGATTTCGGGACAGCTGGGACTAGGGAGATCCTATCTTGAAAGACAAAAAAAAAAAAAAAAGTTCATAGGCAAATGAAAGGGGCTTGAGCAGAGTACAATAGCCAGAGAGAAAAAGCTCTTGGAGCTCAAGGAATTCTAGGGGGTCCAGTGCTTAAAGGAACTGAGACAGCTAGTTGATGGAGTTTGCCTAAATTTTTTTTTTCTCTTTCTCTTCCTTCTTCCTGTCCTGCCTTGAAGACAGGGTCTACTGTTGGCCCTGGCTTGGGCTAGAACTTACTACATAAACTCAGCTGACCTTGATCTTGCTTAGATCCACCGCCCCTCTGCCGCCTGAGGGCTGGGATTACAGGATTGTGTTGTCTAGGTTTTTAAAAGAGTGTATTCTGTTAGAATCCAATCCTCCCCCCCCCCGAGATTTTCTGTGGTAGGGTGACAGAGATTTCCCATAAATGTCAATGTTAGACTCTAGTAAAATATGTCTTATCCTGGGGCTGAGAGACAGCCTAGCGGTTAGGAGTGCCGACGCTCTTGCAGACGCTCTTGCAGAGGACCCAGGTGCGATTCCCATACCACATGGCAGCTGAGAACCATCTTTACTCCAATTCCAGGGGAATGCGACACCTTCTTCTTACCGATCCGCCGCATTGTGTGACTGGGTGCACCAACCTACATGCGCAGTAACATTCATACACATAAAAAAAAAAAATAAAAAATAAATAATCAATAAAGGACCGCTCCAGGTCAGTGTGAGAGGCCCTGTCCTCAAAAAATAAGGTGAAATGACGAGGAAGGCATGGTGATGGTTGACTTTCTGCCTCCACACTCATAAACACAAACGTACCATCATGCACAGGAACCCACACACGAAAGCGCAATTAGAAACTGGTATTGGAAATGGCCACTCAGTAAAGGTGTTTTGCATAGTAAGCATAAGGACCTAAGCTTGATGCCCAGAGCCATGTAAAAAAAAAAAAAAAAAAAAGCCATGCATAGCTTTTATAATTCCAGCACTAGGAAGACAAAGATATCTAGGACCATGGGGCTTGCTGGCCAGGCCCAGGCCAACTGAGAGACAGTTTCAAAACACAAGGGGATGGTAACCTAAAGAATAAACCCACAGAGGCTGGAAGAGATTGTGCAGCAGTGAAGAGTACTGGCTTGTTCTTGCAGAGGACACCAAGTATATGGTTTCAAGTCCCGCACACATGATGGCGAACAACCATCCATAACGTACTTCAGAGTTTCCAGGGACTAACACTCGCTGACCTTTGAGGGCATTGCTGAACATTGGTGCATTTACATACGTGCAGGCAATACACACATACACGTAAAAATAAAATAAAAATATTTTTAAAAAGAATGACACTCTCCAGGTATGGTGGCGCACACATTTAACCCCAGCAACTGGGAGCAGTGGCAGCTGTAAGTTCGGGCAAGCCTGGGGTTCTACAGAGTGAGTTCCAGGACAGCTAGGGGGCTACAGGGAAAACCTTCTCAAAAAAAATAACAACAGACAAGAATGACACTCATAGCTCGGTGTGGTGGTACACACGACGTGAGTCCCAGCAACCCATAAAAACGGATCTCTTGCGGCCTAGGGCGCCCAGTCTACTAAAGAGTTCCAGGAGGGCAGTGTTAGATATCAGACCCTGTCTCAAAAAAAGGGGGGAAGGGGGGGGCGAAATGGCTCAGTCATTAGGAGAGCTTGCTGCTCTCTCCGAGGACCTTAGAGTGTGGATTCTCAAGTCAGTTTCCCAGCACCCAGGTGGGTAACAGNATTCTAGTAGAAGCCTGGAAGAAAGCATTGCTGCAAAAAATGTAGTTCCAGAGGAAAATAAAGACTTAGGCAGCAACTGGGATATTTTGATAAAGAGTCTGGCAGCAGTTTGCCCACAGCCCAAATGCTTGCCTGATGCTAAGTTGAAAAGCAATGGACTAATGTCTTTGGCGGAGGATATTTCAAGACAGCCTAATGTAGAAACGGTGGTGTGGCTATTGATGGTGAATATTGTGCAGATCTACAGTGAAGAAGAGCAGATGGGGCAGAAATGCAGAATGTACAGTTTGGATCTGAAAACTGCACTGGGAAGATTAAAGGTGGGGCCAAGGCATGGGAAGGAGAGGTTCCTTTTGATAAGGAGACTAAAGTGATTAAGGAGAGGCCTAGATATTTACAAGTAAACAATGGGAAAGCTGAGATTAAAGTGACTAAGGAGAAGCCTCGGGATTTACGAGTAAACAACAGAATCAGTACCTTCAGGGCAAGACCACACCCAGCTAAGCCTCCAATTTTTGAAAGGAAAATACTGAAAGCGTTTTCTATTCCAACAAGTCCAGGGCAGAGAAAATTTGCAAATGTGATTAAAGTAGGAGAGTCCATCCCGAACTTGCAGCCAAACTCGGCAATTTCATTCATGGTGCTGGCTTTAAAGGCATGAAGTTGCAAGAGTGAAGGGGTCATCAGTTCTTCCTCCATGGTTTCAGAGAGCCACAGAGGCCAGGCAGAATGCAGCAGGGGCGTCCCTGAATAAAGAAGGCCCTAATAGGCCATTTCGTGAAGCTGTGAATGTGAAGCCTGGTTGGCAGCGGAGACCCCAAGAAGACATTCAAGATGCCAGAGCTATGAGATATTTGCCAAGGAGAGCTGCATACAGGGAGTGGTACCAGCCTAAGGAAGAAATGTATGTTGCAAGCAAAGCTGGAAGAGCTGAGCCATCTAAGCCCTTTGGAAGTCAAGTCCCAGAAGTTGCACATGGAGTTACTAGACTTGGTGTTTGCCCTGCTGGTTTTCGGTCTTGTTTTGGTCCAGCATTTCCTCACTACGCCTCTATTCCTCCCTTTTGGAATGGGAATGTGTATTCATTTCCACTGTATGTTGGGAGTATGTAATTTGCCTTTTGATTTTACAGGAGCTTACAGTTAAGAGATTGGCCTGTGTCTCAGAAGAGATTTTGGACAATTGACTTTTGAATAGAATCGAGACTGGTAAAGTCTATGGGGACTTTTAAGGTTGGACAAAATGCATTTTGTATTTTATATGGTCAGGAGCCTATGGGGGCCAGGGAGTGAAATGTGGTGGTTTGAATGAGTGTTCCCCATAGGCTTTAAGTATTCAGACATTTTGTCTCCAGTTGGTGGCACTGTTCTTGGAGGTCTTAGACGGTGTGGCTGTGCTGGAGGAAATACGTTATTGGGGGCAGGCTTAGTGAGTTTAACAAGCCTTGCAGTCTCCAGCCTCTCCCTCTCTCCTTCCTGTGCTCATTGCAAGATGTGACCCTCAGCTTGCTGCTCCAGCCCCGGCCACCATGCTTCCCGCCACAATGGACTCTAATTCCCTGCAACCGTCAATTGTAAGCTCAAATATACTCTTCCTTTTATAAGTTCCCTTGCTCATGGTGGTTTATCACAGCAACAGAAAAGCGTTAATACAATAAGCAATAAACATAAGTGGTATCCATGTAAACCCAATTAGCAACTATCTGTGTCCAATTCTTGTACAACCCAGGGTCCCCAAGTCCAGTTGGAGAGGTTTTCATATACAAACACGCTGATCAAATTAAAATTTAGTCCATTTTTGCGGTGATCTCACAATTTACCCCTAATTCATGTGCCGGCCTCTTCCTTGAGATTCCCTGGGCATTGGAGGACAGGGCGAGAGAAAGTGAGGGATGGGATGATCCATTCTTTCTCTGAGGTTACACATCAAATTTTGGGTCTGTCCAAGTTCTGTTTTTAATGGATAGGTGGCTCATTCAGGAGTCTCCTTAGTTCTACTAATAAAACACAATTTGCAACAAGTACAGACATCTAAATAAACACAAACTATAACAACAAATTATGTCATAGGCACAAACATAAATGTTTGGATGGTATATTAGTCCAGGGAACCTTGGCTCTTTAACAAAAGGATGGCATTAGCTTTCTATTGTGGCCTATAAAGTCTCTTGCCACTAGGGAGTGCCAACCTTACAGTATCAGTTGTGTGTCCTACTGCCCCAAGGAGTGGACCATGGATCCAACTGGCGTTTTTCTGGGTGTACATGTACTAGGCTGTCAACATTGCACTCTGTCTTCCTTGGCATGTGAAAGTGCAGCACATGAGGTCTGTAGTAGAGGTTCAGAGACTATTTCTTTCCAATGATTTGCATAGTGCTCTCTGGCATTATGAAGGTCAGCAGTCTGTTTGCAGTGCAAGGTCTGAGCATAGTCTTTCTCACGTTCACATCACATTGTCATCTTTAACAACTGGGGTCTTATGATCCACTTCTTGTGTGCACCCAATATTTTATTAGAGGATTTAAATATAAGTAATAAAAAGATGAAAGGTATCAAAATCAGTGAGAATAATTACATGTGTAGAGAGATGAGAAAACAGAACACCACATTGCTTTCCATAGCATTTCTTATCAGAAGAGGAAGTAAATGTGTGCACTAGTTCCTAAGAGAACATAGTGAGGAGTTTAAAATTCTCCAAATCTAGCCAGGTGTGGTGGCGCACACCTTTAATCCCAGCACTTGGGAGGCAGAGGCAGGAGGATCTTTGTGAGTTCAAGGCCAACCTGGTCTACAGAGTGATTTCCAGGACAGCTGGGGCTACAGGGAGATCCTATCTTGAAAGACAAAAAAAAAAAAAAAAAGTTCATAGGCAAATGAAAGGGGCTTGAGCAGAGTACAATAGCCAGAGAGAAAAAGCTCTTGGAGCTCAAGGAATTCTAGGGGGTCCAGTGCTTAAAGGAACTGAGACAGCTAGTTGATGGAGTTTGCCTAAATTTTTTTTTCTCTTTCCTTCCTGTCTGCCTTGAAGACAGGGTCTACTGTTGGCCCTGGCTTGGGCTAGAACTTACTATATAAACTCAGCTGACCTTGATCTTGCTTAGATCCACCTGCCTCTGCCTCCTGAGTGCTGGGATTACAGGTGTGTTGTCTAGGTTTTTAAAAGAGTGTATTCTGTTAGAATCCAATCCTCCCTCCCCCCCCCGAGATTTTCTGTGGTAGGGTGACAGAGATTTCCCATAAATGTCAATGTTAGACTCTAGTAAAAAAGATGTCTTTCCTGGGGCTGGAGAGACAGCCTAGCAGTTAGGAGCTCAGACTGCTCTTGCAGAGGACCCAGGTTCGATTCCCAGACCCACATGGCAGCTGAGAACCATCTTTAACTCCAGTTCTAGGGGAATGCGACACCCTCTTCTTACCTCCGCCGCATTGCATGACATGGGTGCACCAACCTACATGCAGACAGTACATTCATACACATAAAAAAAAATAAAATAAAAAGTATCATTAGGCCAGCTCCAGGTTCAGTGAGAGGCCCTGTCTCAAAAAATAAGGTGAAATTGACTGAGGAAGGCAGTGATGTTGACTTCTGGCCTCCACACTCATACACACACGTACCTCATGCACACGCACACACGCAAAGTAGAAACTGGTATTGGAAGATGGCACTCAGTAAAGTGTTTGCATAAAGTGTAAGCATAAGGACCTAAGCTTGATGCCCAGAGCCATGTAAAAAAAAAAAAAAGCCATGCATGGCTTTTATAATTCCAGCACTAGGAAGACAAAGATATCTAGGACCATGGGGCTTGCTGGCCAGGCCCAGGCCAACTGAGAGACAGTTTCAAAACACAAGGTGGATGGTACCTAAAGAATAATACCCACGGGGCTGGAGAGATGGTTCAGCAGTTAAGAGCACTGGCTGTTCTTGCAGAGGACCCAGGTTCAAGTCCCAGCACACAAATGATGGCTAACAACCATCCATAACTTCAGTTCCAGGGGATCTAACACCCTCTTCTGACTCTGAGGGCATTGTATGACATGGGTGCATTTACATACGTGCAGGCAATACACACATACACATAAAATAAAATATTTTTAAAAAGAATGACACTCTCCAGGTATGGTGGCGCACACCTTTAATCCCAGCACTTGGGAGGCAGAGGCAGGCGGATCTTTGTAAGTTCAAGGCCAGCCTGGTCTACAGAGTGAGTTCCAGGACAGCTGGGGCTACAGGGAAAACCTGTCTCAAAAAAAATAACAACAGACAAGAATGACACTCATAGCTCGGTGTGGTGGTACACATCTTTAGTCCCAGCACTCCATAAAAACGGATCTCTGTGAGTCTGAGGCTGTCCCAGTCTACATAAAGAGTTCCAGGAGGGCCAGTGTTATATAGTCAGACCCTGTCTCAAAAAAGGGGGGAAGGGGTGGGGCTGGAAAGATGGCTCAGTCATTAGGAGAGCTTGCTGCTCTTCCAGAGGACTTGAGTTTGATTCTCAGTCAGTTCCCAGCACCCATGTGGGATGCAGGGGGAGCCCATAAGCACCTGTAACTCCAGCTCCTTTTCTGGCCTCTGTGGACACCCGCATGTATGTAGTGTACACACACATACACACGTGCATGTATGTAGTATACACACACACACACACGCCCCTACATGTATGTAGTGTACACACACCCACAAATCTTTTTATTTTTTTTGTCTTTTTGAGACAGTGTCTCCCTGTAGCCCCAGCTGTCCTGGAACTCACTCAGTAGACCAGGCTGGCCTTGAACTCACAAAGATCCGCCTGCCTCTGCCTCCCAAGTGCTAGGATTAAAGGCGTGCGCCACCACGCCCGGCTACAAGCTGGAAGGTGGGGCTGTGGGGGTTTCGGCACAACAGCCTGCAAATTGGTTTTACATGAAGGATGCTTGTACACATGGATTATCACTTATAGCTAAAAAATGGAAAAAAAAACTGAGAAATATGCAGGACAGTTATGGCAGAATGCATGATCTCGGTTGGAGCGGGGGTGGGGGGGAAGGGAAAGGGAAATATGCCTGAACTGAATTGGAAAATGATGTATGAAATGCACAAAGCATCAATAAAAAAATGTTAAATAAAAAAAATCTTTTTTTAAAAAAATGGAACACTTCTGGCAGGGCATGGTGGCACACGCCTTTGATTACAGCACTTGGGAGGCAGAGGCAGGCGGTTCTCTGTGAGTTCAAGGCCAGCTTGGTCTACAGAGTGAGCTCCAGGCCAGCTGGGACTAAAGGGAGACCCTGTCTCAAAAATAACCAAGAAAAAAAAAGAGGAACTCTTCCATATACACACTACATAAGCACATGCACATGCGGACATCAATATGCACATACATACTAAGGTAGAAACCTATCTATAATAAAAGACAGACAGACACTAACAGGTGTTGCCAAAGACGTGTAGAAACAGAAATCCTCATGGGGCTGAAGAGATGGCTCAGCGGTTAAGAGCACCGACTGCTCTTGCAGAAGACCGGGGTTTGATTCCCAGCACCCACATGGCAGCCAAGAACCGTCTTTAACTCCAGTTCCAGGGGAATCCTACACCCCCTTCTGACCTCTGTGGCATTGCACAACACGGGTGCACCATCCTACATGCAGACAGTACACTCATACACATAAAATTTTTTTTTTAATTTAAAAAAGGAAACAGAAACCCTCTGTGGTGGTTTGAATGAGTGTCCCCCATGGGCTCTAGGTATTCAGACGTTTTTCTCCAGTTCGTGGCGCTGTTTTTGGAGGTCTTGGGGTGTGTGGCCATGCTGGAGGAAGTGTGTCACTGGGGACAGGCTTAGTGAGTTTTAACAAGCTTCGTGGTCTACAGTCCCCCTCTCTCTGCTTCCTGTGCTCTTTGCGAGATGTGACCCTCGGTTTGTTGCTCCAGATCCAGCTGCCACACTTCCCACCACAATGGACTCTAATTCCCTGGAATCGTCAATCGTAAGCTCAAATAAACTCTACCTTTTATAAGTTCCTTGGTCATAGTGCTTTATCACAGCAACAGAAAAGTGACTAATACAGTAATTTGGTACCAGAGAGTCAGCTGTTGGCTGTGAAGAACCTGACCATGTGGATGTTTGGAGAAATGTGGAAGACTTTGGAACTTTGGGCTAGAAAAGCTGTTGACTACGGTAAGCACAGCTTAAGGGGCCATTTTAGTAGAAGTCTGGAAGAAAGCATGGCTGCAAAGAATGTAGTTCCAGAGGAAAATAAAGATTTAGGCAGCAACTGGGATATTTTGATAAAGAGTCTGGCAGCAGTTTGCCCACAGCCCAGATGCTTGACTGATGCTAAGTTGAAAAGGGGTGGACTGATGTCTTTGGCGGAGGATATTTCAAGACAGCCTAATGTAGAAGTGGTTGTGTGGCTTTTAATTGTGAATATTGTGCAGCTCTACAGTGAAGAAGAGCAAATGGGGCAGAAAGAAATGCAGAATGTACAGTTTGGATCTGATAACTGCCCTAGGAAGATTAAAGGTGGGGCCAAGGCTTGTGAAGGAGCTTCCTTTTGATAAGGAGATTAAAGTGATTAGGAAGGGCCTCGAGATTTACAAGCAAACAAAAGAATCAGTACCGTCAGGGCAAGACCACACCCAGCTAATCCTCCAACAAGTCCAGGGCAGAGAAAAGTTGCAAATGTGGTTGAAATAGGCCAGGGTCCATCCCAAAATTGCAGCCAAACTCGGCAGTTTCATTCACGTGGTGCTGGCTTTAAGAGGCATGAAGTTTGCAAGAGTGAAGGGGTCATCAGTTCTTCCTCCACGGTTTCAGAGAGCTGCCAAGGTCAGGCAGAGTGCAGCAGGGGTGTCCCTGCATAAAGTAGGCCCTGATAGGCCACTGCATGAAGCTGTGAATGTGAAGCCTGGTTGGCAGCGGAGACCCCAAGAAGACATTCAAGATGCCAGACCTATGAGATATTTGCCAAGCAGAGCTGCATACGGGGAGTGGTACTGGCCTAAGAAAGAGATGTGTGTTGCAAGCAAAGCTGGAAGAGCTGAGCCATCTAAGTCCTTTGGAAGTCAAGTCCCAGAAGTCGCACATGGAGCTACTGGACTTGGTGTTTGCCCTGCAGGTTTTTGGTCTTGTTTTGGTCCGGTATTTCCTCACTATGCCTCTATTCCTCCCTTTTGGAATGGGAATGTGTATTCGGTTCCACTGTACGTTGGGAGTTTGTAATTTGTCTTTTGGTTTTACAGGAGCTTACAGTTAAGAGATTGGCTTGAGTCGCAGAAGAGACTTTGGACTGTGGACTTTTGAATGGCATTGAAACTGGTGGAGACTATGGGGACTTTTGGGGTTGGACTGAATGCATTTTGCATTTTATATGGTCAGGAGCCTATGGGGGCCAGGGAGTGGAATGTGGTGGTTTGAATGAGTGTCCCCCATAGGCTCTAGGTATTCAGACGTTTGTCTCCAGTTGGTGGCGCTGTTTTGGAGGTCTTGGGGTGTGTGGCCGTGCTGGAGGAAGTGTGTCACTGGGGACAGGCTTAGTGAGTTTTAACAAGCCTCATGGTCTACAGTCACCCTCTCTCTGCTTCCTGCACTCTTTGCGAGATGTGACCCTCGGTTTGCTGCTCTAGATCCAGCCGCCATGCCTCTCACCACAATGGACTCTAATTCCCTGGAACTGTCAATCATAAGCTCAAATAAACTCTTCCTTTTATAAGTTCCTTGGTCATGGTGCTTTATCATAGCAACAGAAAAGTGACTAATACACCCTCGTATACTGGTGATGAAAATGTACAATGCTGGAGCCATTTTGAACAATGATGCAGCAGTTTCTTATCCTAGGAAACACAGATTGACCACATGGTCCAGTAATCCCATTCTTCAGGGCCAGAGAGGAATAAGAAAATCTGTCCACACCAAGTCTTGCACAGAAATGTTCATGGCAACATTTTTCACTCATGTTTCCAAAAAGAAGAAACCACCCAAATGTCTACCCACTAACTAGCGGTCAGCCTACCATACCACACACCATGCTAAGTGAAAGATACCAGACATCAAAAACCAACACTCCTAGCTGGGTGTGGTTGCTCATGCTTTGTGAGTTCAAGGCCAGCCTGGTCTACATAGTGAGTTTCAGGACAGTGGGAGCTACAGGGAGACCCTGTCGCAAAAAGAAAAAAGAAAGAAACAAACAAACAAACACCCAAAACAACACCCCATATAGTATATGATTCTGTTCATATGTAATGTTCACAAATCTACTGGGGTGGAAATGTCAGTGGATGCTTAGTAGTGGAGGTGGGAACAATGACTGCACATGGGATGACAGAAACGTTCAAAAACAGTACAGTTTGTTTTTCTTTTGTAAAAAAACAAACAAACAAAAAAACAGTACAGACTGTGGTGACTGTTTTACAGCTTTGTAAATTTACTAAAGATTACTGGATTGTTTATTTAAAATAGGCAAACTTTCTGGCATACAAATTGTATTGAAGAAAGCTATTTTTAGAAAGTAGAATCTGCCGGGCGTGGTGGCGCAGGCCTTTAATCCTAGCACTTGGGAGGCAGAGGCAGGCGTATCTTTGTGAGTTCAAGGCCAGCCTGGTCTACAGAGTGACTTCCAGGACAGCTGGAGCTACAGGGAGACCCTGTCTCAAAAAGACAAAAAAAAAAAAAAAAAAAAAAAAAGAAAGTAGAATCTATAGGACTTCCAGAAAGAAAAATAAATTTTCCTTACATAGTTAAAGCAATCCCAGAAAAAGAAACTCAAGCTCTCTCAGCTGTGTACTGCTGACTGCCACTGTCAGGGAAGGGCCTTTCTCTACCTCTAGGTCTGGGTTTCTCAACAGAAGCTCAGTAAGAATGATTCCCCCTGTAAGGGGGAATCATTCCCCTTAGCGCAATGGTTCTGTCCCTGTTCAGGTAAAGATCAGACACCTCCATAGGCAGCAGGCACGTATGTGGTACACAGATATCCATGCAAATATACACTCATACACATTTTTTTAAAAGCCCTAAATCGAAGATACTGAATGCGTCATCCCGTATCTCTAAATTAGACCCTGAAGAACATGTACCTGGAGCACTTGCCACTCAGAGCAGCAGCACCAAAAAAAGGGCAGAGTCGGGCTCCATTCCCTCTCAGACACTACAAGCAATGTAATGTAATGTTGTTGACCCCAACTTCAAAACATACGTACCCCAGGAGTGCCTGTTGTTGAGCATGGAGAGGCTAAGGCATGGGACTATTCTGAGTTTGAGGCAAGCTGCAGCTACATAGCAAAGCCCTGTCTCAAAAATCCCAAACAAAGAAAAAAAAAAAAAAAAAAACGTAGACTCAGGGGCATGTCTTCACTGCTATTACCCCAGCTCAGCCACCACCTCCTCTATGGCAGCACCTCGGAGAAGCAACCTGACTGGTCTCTTTGTGCTCCTGCCCTTCAGGTACATAACTTAGTTCAAAACTTTCTGTTCTGAGAATCAATTCTGCAGTCCTAACTACCATCCACGAGGCCCTGCAGGACCTGCCACACATGCACACAGCTCTGACACTATGCCACAGTCTTCATTCCACACATGTACACGACTCTGACTAACTATACCACAGTCTTCATTCCATGGCTCCATTCACTCCTCTAACAGAGCAAGTCAATCCCTTTCCCCAGGGCCTCTGCGTATGCTGTTCTGTTAGACTGCTTTACCCTGCTACTCGCAGAGCTCATCCTCCTCCTCTTTCAGCACTACCAAGGCAGTTTTCCCTAAGCAATGTCTATAAGAGCACCTCCTATCCTCTTACCTTTCCTACTCACTGTCACCTGACTCTGATTGGCTGTTCAACTGCTTCTCCTGTTTTTCAAGAGCTGGAATTCTAACCAGTCTACAGCTGTGCCACTAGTGCCTGGAACAGTACCAGTCACATAGTACGTACTCCATAAACTTCCCAATTATATGTCTTTTCATATGATTTTTGAATGCTTAAGGATAGTGAAAACTTTACTCCTCTACCCACTTAGTCCTCATCACAGGAAAAAAAAAGTTAGACTGGAAGTCAGAAGCCATGAATAAAAAAGAATATTTGGCAGATTCCCTCCCACCTAGATATAAGGATGTCTACCCAGCCAAGATCTCATCTCTTCCCCACAAGGTGGCACTGCGTGGCAATGAGTAGTCCCACTAGCAAATCAGAGGAAAAAGAATGAACTGTAAACAAGAGGTAAGTCAGATGTGCTGAACTTAGGAGGTGTAGGCAGGAGGATCAGAAGTTCAGGGCCTGCCCCAGCCACACAAAAAATTCAAGGACAGCCTGGGCTACATGTGACCATATCAATTTTTTTTTTTTTTGGTGTTTTGAGAGAGTCTCCCTGTAGCCCCTGCTGGCCTGCTCACTATGTAGATCAGGCTAGCCTTGAACTCACAGAGATCCACCTGCCTCTGCCTCCCAAGTGCTGGGATTAACGGTGTGTGCCACCATGCCCAGCTTCATCTCAACTTTTTTAAAGGTGTAATCTAGGGGGCTGGAAAGATGACTCATTGGTTAAGAGCACTGGCTGCTCTTGCAAAAAGACCCAGGTTTAATTCCCAGCATCCACATGGCAGCTAACAACCAACAACCACCCTTAACTCCAGTTTCAGAGAAATATGATGCCCTCTTCTGATCTCTGTCGGCATCGCATGACACAGCTGCACTTGCATACATACATGTAGGCAATACACTCATACACATACAATATCTTAAGAAAGAATTTGAGCTGGGTGTGGTGGCGCACGCCTTTAATCCTAGCACTTGGGAGGCAGAGGCAGGCGGATCTTTGTGAGTTCAAGGCCAGCCTGGTCTACAGAGTGAGTTCCAGGACAGCTGGGGCTACAGGGAAACCCTGTCTCGANAAAAAAAAAAAAAAAAAAAAAAAAAAAAAAGAAAGAATTTGAAAAAAAGTATAATTTAGTAAGATTGTATTAAGTTCAGTTTCTATAATTGGAATCTGAGTACTTTTGATTTGTTTTTGTTATTTTGAGACAAGGTCTCCTTGTAGCCCCAGCTGGCTGGGAACTCACTATGTAGACCACAATGGCCTGATCTCACAGAGATCCACCAGCCTCTGCCTCCTAAGTATTAGGATTAAAGACCTATACCACCATGCCCTACTTGGTTACTTTGGAAAGGAAGAATTGGCTTTAATAGAGTGATAAGCTGGGTGAGGTGGCGCATACCTTTAATCCCAGCACTTGGGAGGCAGAGGTAGGCGGATCTCTGTGAGTTCAAGGCCAGCCTGGTCTATATAGAGAGTTCCAGGACATCTGAGGCTACAGGGAGACCTTGTCTCAAAAAAAAAGTGATAACTATTTTTCGAAATAAGCAGATTATATCCACAGAGGTACATATTTCACCTCTTGAGAGCACAGTTATATTTAAGTATCTAAGGAGCATTTAGTCTGTTAAATGGTTGTAATAGTCCTATAAACTTTGCTAAAGTAATTGATTTGTTTTAATAATTTAACATTAAAAATATATTCCCCATTAGGTATGTTGGCACATGGCTATATTGGGAAGTAGATGTGCAGAAGGATCAGGAATTCAAGGTCATCCCTGGCTACTTAGTGAGTTTGAGGTCAGGCTAGGCTAAATGAGACCAATTAAAAAACCCATCATAGTAGTCTAGCAATCTATTGACAAAATACACACACAATAACTCTACATGAGTCCATATGCACATCAAGAAACAGTACCAGACAGTAGAAACTTTCCTTTGGGTCATTGGCCAGGGTAGTTCAAGAGATTCCCATAATTACACAGGCTATTGCCACAGCCTTTCATTGCCTCCCAGAACCTGAAGGTAAGACTCTATTGCTGAAGACAGGACATACTTCAGAGACTGGATCTTGAGCAATGGAGCTGGATCTGACATGGCAGCCACCTCCCCTGAAAGCTGGCTCTCATAGCTCTGGAGAGCACTATGCAAGCCACTAAGGGAGATCATCAACAGGTGGTCCAACATCAGCCTCGAGACCAAATATCCATGTCAATGACCAGCACAGCATATGACATGGGTGCAATAGCAGCACTTCTATCTTGGGGGAAATCAATGGCTAACCAATTGGACCTAAAGCCCACTCAGTGGAAGGAAACTCATGTGTGGCAATGTTAACATAGTCAGATGCACACATCTGGAAAGGTCACAGATCTTAGTTCCACAAGGTAGACATATCCCTAGGCTAAGGTAATATTTTAGTAACTACAAAAGAAATATCCTTATATTTATAGACAAATATCCCAGACACCACTCAGAAAAAGCAGCTTCTTTTGCTCCAGATGAGAACAGTACAGAGTCCCACAACTGGACACACAGAGACGTGGTCTGTGAATGGTTCATGCTAGGTGACACATCTACAATGCAACCTCTGCACATAAGACCCAAACATCATAGAACAAGGACACAAGAAGGCATTGTCTACCTCTTAACTCTCGTTAAGAAAGCTCCTCCGGGCTGGAGAGATGGCCTAGAGGTTAAGAGCACCGACTGTTCTTACAGAGGACCCGGGTTCGATCCCCAGCACCCACATGGCGGCCGAGAACCGTCTGAAACTCCAATTCCAGGAGAACTCCAGCTCCAGGGGAATCCGAGACCCTCTTCTGACTTCCGCGGCATTGCACGTCACGGGTGCGCAGACTTGCATGCAGGCAGTACATTCGTACACATACAGAAATAAATAAAAAAATTAATAAAAAAATTAAAAAAAAAAAAAAAGAAAGCTCCTCCATGCAACAGGAGACCAGGAACCCCAAAGGGCCTGAATGGCCAAACGGTGAGGATTAGGAGTCTACAGAGTGTGGTTCCAGGGACAGGCTACCTGGATTCAGCTTCGCCCACCCAGGGCTCAGGGAACACTGCAGAAGAGGGGGCGGAAAGATCGTAAGAGCTCGGAAGGTGATGCAAAACCAAACAGAAATGAATCATACAAGCTCCTAAGACCTGGTTCATATAAATCCATAGCACTTGGTGTCAGCATGCACAAGACCCACGCAAGCTTAGCACAGAACTGTAGAAATGGGTAGCAGAGCCCAACCTCGGCTGAGGAAATGGTGGTCAGGTGAGGAAAACCTGGCCTTCTTTAGAAAAGACTCTGGATAAACTAACCAGAGCTCAGGGGAGGAGCCAGCACTGGGGGGAGGGGGGGGAGTAATTTGGCACAAGGACTCTAGCAGGAATGACAGAAGGTGTGCGAACTGGGTGGGGGGTGGGGGGGCAAGGGAAGGTGCAAAGGGAGAAGTGGGTATAATGATGATTAAGACTGACTGAAAAATTACAAATGAAACACCAAGAATTCCAACAAAACGCATCATATATGTATGCACACACATATTCATCTCATAAACATTTCATCTCAGCAATCTGAACTGGAAAAATCTGGTAATATGTTATTTCTGGGACTACAACTCTGGTATCTTAGCTTCCTTTCATGTCATTCATCTAGTTTAAACAAACAATCTGAGAACCATCTAAAACTTTGTAGAAATGCCTCATATAGCTTTCCATAATGCTTAGATGCACCCTGACCAGGGCCTAAAACTTTATATTTAGACTATAAAGGGACATACACATTCTGGGACCTCTATGCACCAGTGCTGAGAATCTCTGCTTGAAATGATGGTTATTTTACAGACATCACCCATGTGTGTGTAAACAGAAGCAGAGCATGTACTGAATATCAGGCTATCTATCCATGAGCTGGAAATTCTGGGTTAGGACCAGTTTGCTTTTTTTTTTAATTTTTATTTATTTTTGTATGTGTATGAATTTACTGTCTGCATGTAGGTCTGTGCACCCGTGTCATGCAATGCCTCGGAGGTCAGAAGAGGGTGTTGGATTCCCCTGGAACTAGCGTTCTCCTGGAATTGGAGTTACAGACGGTTCTTAGCCACCATGTGGGTGCTGGGGATTGAACCCGGAGGACCAGTTTGCTTTTTAAGTTAATATACAAAATAATGGGTTTCAATGTAACGCTTTCATACGTGTAAACTGTTGTGCTTTGCTCACATTCACCCTCACTATCCCTCTTGAGCTCCCTCTTCCATTTTGTTGCCCTCTCCCTCAAACAGTCCCCTCTGTTTTTATGTCTCATATATACATATGAATGTATATATAAATCTAGATTCTGAATGAAAGAAAACATGAGATAATCATCTTTCCTATTGCCTTCTCTTATCTCCTTCTTACTATAAACACTTCTCCTTCTAACAAAACAACATAAAGCAACATTAAGAAAATAAGCCGGGTGTGGTGGCACATGCCTTTAATCCCAGGCAGAGGCAGATGGATCTCTGTGACTTCAAGACCAGTATGGTCTACATAGCGAGTTCTAGGTCAGCTGGAGCTACAGGGAGAGCCTGTTTCAAAAAGACCAAAACAAAACAAAACAAAAACCAAAAAAAAGAGAAGGGGGCTAGAGAGAGAGTTCAGAAATTACACCTGGCTGCTCCTGCAGAGAACCTGGGTTCAGTTCCCAGCACTATATGGCGACAAACAACTTTCCCTAATTCTGATTCCAGGGGAATCTGATGTCCTCTCTGCCCTCTGCAGGCACTGCATGACACGGGTGCACTTACATACAGTCAGGCAATACACTCATACACATAAAATAAAAATAAAATATTTAAAAAAGAAAATGAAAGGGGCAGGAGAGAGAGCTCAGTGGTTAAGAATACCTGCTGCTCTTACAGGACCAGAGTCTGGTTCCCAACATCAATGTCTGGCAGCTAGTACATCAAATGCGAGTACAACTGCCCATAACTTCAGCTCTAGGAGAACTGATACCCTCTTCTGGCCTCTATGGGCACCTGCACTCATGTGGTGCATGCATGTGCACACGCGTATACACACACACACACACACTGAAATAAATCTTTTTTTTTTTTGGTTTTTGGTCTTTTTGAAAACAAGGGTCTCCCCTTGTAGCCCCGCGCTAAAGTCCTGAACAAGATCGCTCGTAGACCCAGGCTGGCGTTGAACCACAAAGATCTGCCTGCCCTGCCTCCCGAGTGCTGGAATTAAAGGTGTGAACCACCACACCTGGCTTCAAATAAATCTTAAGAAAATGAAAAGACAAGTCTCAGACTGAGAAGATATCTGGAAAATGCATAGGCACTAAAGGATTTGTACCTTAAATTACCAAAAAAAAAAAAAACCCTTAAAATAGAAAATAAGCATATATAAAAACTCATCATTATAGATCATGAGCGGACTGCTACTAAAACAATGAGGTCACTACTCACCATCACAACAGTCAGACCCACAACACCTGGCTTATCGAATGCTAGTACAGCGGCAGAGCAAGGGGATCTAGCAGTCTAGTATAGTAGTTTCTTATAAAACTAAATATCTGAGCCAGGCATTATGGCTGACACCTGTAATCCCAAGCACTTGAGTGAGGAAGCGAAGACTGACATGAGTTCCAGGCCACCCTGTCGTACAAGAAGTTCCAGGCCAGCCTGGGCTATAGTGTGAGACTCTAGTCTCAAACCCCCTCCTCAAAACAAAAACACACTTTTACCATATGATCTAGCAAGTAATAGTGTTCCTTGGTATTCATTCAAAGAAGTTGAAAATTCATGTCCCCACAAATGATTATAACAGGTCTACTCATAATTGCCAAAATTTGGAAGCAACCAAGATGTCCTTCAGTAGATAGATGGATCAACAAACCATAATAAACAATGGAGTGGTAGTCAACAATAAAGATACATGAATAACCAAGGCACTACATGTTGCTGAGTGAAACTGGTCTTAAAATGTCCATCCTACCCAAACTAGTGTACAGATTTAATCAATCCAATCAAAATCCCCAAGAATTTCCTCACAGGCAGGTGGAAAAAAAAAATCCTCAATTTCATTTGGAAAAAACAAAAGACCCCAAATAGCCAAAACACCATGAGTGAAAAGAGCAATACAGGGGGATCGCTATACCAGACACAACTTACTACAGGGCTATAGTCATAAAAACAGCTTTGGTACTGTCACAAAACAGACCAGTTGACAAATGAAATAAAACTGAAGATCCAAACCTGACTCATACAATTCAGCCACCTCATATTTGACAAGGGGCCAAAGACACAATGGAGGAAAGACAGCATCTCAGCAAGTGGTGTTGGCAAAACTGGTCACCATTTGAGAAGAATGAAATTAAACCCCTACCCTCACCTTGTACAAAAGTCAACTCCAGATGGACCAAAAGACCTTCAACATGAAACCCCAAACTCTGGAGGTGATAGAAGACAAACTTGCAGCAACTACAAGACATAGGTGTAGGAAAAGACTTCCTAAATCAGACAGCAGCTGCACAGAAATAAGATCGACAATTGACAAATGGGACCTTCATTAACTCAAAAGTTTCTGTATATCAAAAGAAACAATAAAGGAAGTGAAGAGAAAACCACAGAGTGGAAGGAAACTTCACTGCAGATACATCTGACAAAGCATTTAATCCAGAGTATACAAGCTACCAAAAAACAAAGAAGAAAGAAAAAAATCAATCACTCAAAAGATGGAGCAAAGATCTGAATAGAGACTTCATACAGGAGGAATTAGAGATGGCCAAGAAACATCTAAAGAAGTGTTCAACATCGTCTGAATATTAAAGGAAATGCAAATTAAAACCATTTTTTTTTCACTTACTCCAATAAGAACTGGCTAGGATCAGAAACACGAATGATACCAAAGTGCTGGAGAGGTTGTGGGGAAAGGGGAACACTCATCCATGCTGGTGGAATGTAAACTGGTACAGCCACTATGGAAAGCAGGGTGGAGAACCCTAGAAAGACTCAAAATGAGCCTTCCATTGACCAGTCATACCATCCTGGGTATATACCCACAAGACACATCTTACTGCAAAGATACATGCCAGCTAGTTTATTGCAGCTCTGTTCACAATAGCAAAAAGCTGGAACCAGCCCAGG
>VZQC01001923.1:1028592-1059073 GCA_009823505.1 Rhizomys pruinosus | reverse complement strand
TTTCTTTTTTTTTTTTTTTTGGTCATTTTGAAACAGGGTCTCCCTGTAGCCCTAGCTATCCTGGAACTCACTGTGAAGTTCCAGGCTGGCCTTGAACTCACAGATCCACCTGCCTCTGCTTCCTGAGTTCGGGGATTAAAGGCGTGCCACCATGCCCAGCTAAAACCACACATTTTAAGCAGCATATTTGAGACTATACTTACTATACTATCTAGATGCCTCTTTTTTTTCTCTCTCTCTTTTTGAGTCAGGGTCTCCCTGTAGCCACGGCTGGTCTGGAACTTACTATGTAGACCAGGCTGGCCTCTATCTCAGAGAGATCTACCTGCGTCTGCCTTCCAAGTGCTGGGATTAAAGACATGTGCCATCACACCTGGTAAAATGCTCTTCTTCTTTTCTTTCTTTATTTTTTTTTAAATAACAAGGCCACAGTAAGTAGAATGTTTGGTATTTGGCTAACATTTGATATACTTTGGGCATTTTCCCACAGGAGTATTTGCAGCTATACTTTGTTTTAGGCCACATATTGTTTCCCTATATGACCACATCATAATTTATTCAAATAGCCATCATTATTTTATTTTAAGGATGACTAGGTTCCAGAAGATGATATAAGTTGTCTAAAGTCACACAGGTAGTAAGTGGCAGAGCCAGGCTGGAACCAGGATCACCTGATTCCCCAGACTGCATTCTCAAGCACTGCTACTCAACAATATGCGTTTTGTATCTTCCACAAGACTAAAAAATGCCTTCAAGGTGATGGATTTGTGTCCTTGGGTCCCAGTTTCTCCTGCTGTGTAGAGACAAAGCAAAAAACAAACACTTATTGCATGTTTTTATCTTCCCTACTGGGACATTCACACTTTCAGTGTCCTATGAAATAGTTAGCACAGAACCACCTTGCACATGGCCAGGGCTTCTTGACCTTCCTGGATCACATTACAGCTCAGCCTGGGACCCCCCCCCCAAGCCTCACCAGCAAATGCTCTCATGCTCTTCCTTTCTGTCCTCCACAACTCTTTACCAATCTTTCTCGGCATTATACAATGACAGAGAGCAAGGGAATTTTTTTTTTAATTTAATTTTATTTATTTTTGTATGTATATAAATGTAGTGCACCCATGTCGTGCAATGCCGCGGAGGTCAGAAGAGGGTGTCGGATTCCCCTGGAACTGGAGTTCTCCTGGAATTGGAGTTTCAGACGGTTTTCGGCCGCCATGTGGGTGCTGGGGATCGAACCTGGATCCTCTGTAAGAGCGGTCGGCGCTCCTAACCGCTAGGCCATCTCTCCAGCCCCCGAGCAAGGGAATTTTTAAAAATAATTTTAGGGGCTGGAGAGATGGCTCAGCAGTTAAGAGCACCGACTGCTCTTGCAGAGGACCCAGGTTCGATTTCCAGCACCCACATGGCGGCTAAGAACCGTCTTTAACTCCAGTTCCAGGGGAATCTGACACCCTCTTCTGACCTCCACGGCATTGCAGGACATGGGTGCACAGACCTGCATGCAGACAGTACATTTATACACATAAGAAATAATTAAAAAAATTTTTTTAAATAAAATAATTTTATTGCTTTTATTTTATGTGCATGTGTTTTGCCTGCATGTAAGTGCACCACGTGCCTACAATGCCTGCAGAGGCCAGGTGAGGGTGTTGGATCCCCTGGAATTAGAGTTTTGGAAGAACTTCAAGTGTTCTTAACCACAAAGCCAACTCTCCAGCCCCAAGGGCATGATTTTATGACAAACTGATAAAACTTCAACCACAATGGTGGCGCAGGTTTAATCCTAGCAGAAGCAGGTGGATCTTTATGAGTTCAAGTCCAGCCTGGTCTACAGAGTGAGTTCCAGGACAGCTGGGGCTACAGGGAGACCCTGTTTCGAAAACACCAAAAACAAACAAACAAACAAACAACAACAAAAAAAAACCTTCAATCACTAGAAAGACAATGAAATTTTCTAAACAAAAGAAAAAGCATGTAAATTTAGCTTAGCCATGGCAACCAGTTAGGGGTTATGGAACGACATGATAGGCAGGGAACCTTGCAAATACCTAAAAGTCTGCTTGAGTCTCTGAGAACCCCCAGATTATACTTATGCTGTAAACCCAAAATACTGCAGAATTTTAGCGTGGGTTATTTAATATATTAGCTAGTATCTCAGTTAAAAAGCTGGCAATACACAAATGCTTACTTTTCTATTAAATTTGATCCTTGATTTAATACTCTTGACTTTCAACTGTAACAAAACATGAACTGCTTGGACCTGGACGAGATGGCCTAGCAGTTAAGAGTGCAGATTTCACCCGCTCTTACAGAGGACTCCGCCGGTTCGGTCCCCAGCACCCACATGGGGTCCAACAGAATCCGTCGACTAAAATGCTCAATCCAGAGAACTCCAGAGTCACGGGGAAATCCCGACACCCTCTTCTGACCTCCGCGGCATTGCACGACACGGGTGCACAAACTTGCATGCAGACAGTACATTCATACACACACAGAAATAAATAAAAATTAATTAAAAAAAAACATGAACTGCTGGGCTGGAGAGATGGCCTAGCGGCTAAATAAAATTTTAAAAAATTAAAAATAAAAAAACATGAACTGCTATTATTATTATTATTATTATTATTGGTGTTTTTGAAACAAGGTCTCTGTAGCCCTAGCTGGCCTGGAACTCGCTCTGTAGACCAGGCTGGTCTTGAACTAACAGAGATCTGCCTGCCTCTGCCTCCTGAGTATTGGGATTAGAGGCGTGCACCAGCATGTCCAGCAACCATTACTTTTAAAAGTCCTACTCTCCCCTCTAAGTTACCCACACAGGTATTGGTATCTATTACCAGAGGAACTCTCTAAAAACAAGTAAAACCAATTGGACCTTAGGCTTTTCTCTGTAACTGGGATAGTTGAGGACAGTTCAATTCTATAGGTAAATATCCATATAAAGAGATTAAAATTCAGCTCAAGTTTGGTTTCTTGATACTTCTGGGCAAGACATGGCAATACAATAATCAGAAAAAACTAAAAGCCATCTGTTACTTTGTATATAAAATAAATTTGATACATTTACAGAATCATTCTTTACTCATTTAGGAAAATTTTATTGAGCCAAACTTGGCCCTAGACCAGACTCTGAGCATATAAGGCCAATAAGACTGACCAAAGCCTTAAGCCTCACAGGATCAGAGATATAAGAGAACATAAAACTACAATACCAAGCTGGGGAGTGCCACAAAGTCCCACAGGAGGGGGGCCTGCTCCAGACTCCAGGGTCAGGAAAGACTTCCCAAAGGAAGCAACATGTAGGCTGGGCAGGAAAGGAGTTAGCTATGGACAGGAATGGGGGGTTGGGCAGGCAATGTTTGAGAAGACAGAGCAGAGAGCAAACAGCAGAGCCAGACAACAAGGGGTCTGCCAAGGTGCCCCTTTTAGGCACAGCTGTCTGGACAACACTGCCCAGTCAAGCAGCCAGGCCACAATGTGGTCCTCTGCCCAGCCCGTTTCACTCTGCATGATACAGGGCCTCCAAAATGCTCATCTTTTACAACTGGACTTATTTTTACTATTTTTTTCCTATTCTATTTACAAAGAATGAAAGCGAAACTCAAAATAATTCAATGTGTTAGAATATACTAACTGGGGGCTGGAGAGATGGCTCAGCGGTTAAGAGCACCAACTGATCTTACAGAGGACCCAGGTTCAATTCCCAGCACCCACATGGCAGCTAAGAACCGTCTTTAACTCCAGTTCCCAGGGAATCTGAAGCCCTCTTCTGACCTCCTCGGCATTGCCCAACATGGGTACACCAACCTACATGCAGACAGTGCACTCATACACATAAAAAATAATGAAAAATAAAAAAAGAATATACTAACTGGAAAAAGATTGAACTAGAAAGTTTCCCCAGACACAGCAGGACCAATAAAGTATTTCGGCCAGGATGAATAGCATAATTATAACAGTACTGGCAATTAAAATGTTGACTAAAGCATCCCTTCAAAGTTTTCCTATATTTTAATTATAATCCTAATCATTTAATCATTAATTGCATTATTTCTATACTTGTTGGGTAGAATCAAAAATTGTAGCAAACAAGAGAATTAGTTACCCTAATACATTAATTAAAAAGCACCTCATAAAATGATAATTTAAATTTTTTTCACCTGTAAAATCTTGCTTTGTAAATATCTAAAGCAATCTAAAAATAAAAGTCTGTGAAATGTATTGAGTTGAAACCATTTAATACTTTGGAGATAATAGTACACATCTATAGTGCCTGCTACATATGCCAGGTCTTGTGGGCTCTTCTACAACAACTCACTTAATTCTCCTTAACCAAAAGTAGTACTATGTTGTTTGTTTTGCAGGTGAGAAAACAGACACAAAGAAAGTAAATAATTGACCCAAGATCCCATGGCTAGGAAATGAGAGTTGGAATTCAAAGCCAAAATCTTCCCTCATATCTGTGCTTCCTCTTACTGCACTATCCTGCTTAACAGTTTTATAAACATCAAAGCAAATGTTAGCAACACAAAACTACCAGAATAAAACCCTTCCATTTAGAATCCTTGAGGTATCAATCTGTAGGACTGTGAGCACACTCTGCAGAGTTAGGGCTTCTTCTTGATGGTGGGGGGGGGGTTGAGACAGGGTCCCACTATACAGCCCTGGCTGGCCTGGAACTCATTATATAGACCAGTCTGGCCTCAAACTCACAAAGATCCACCTGCTTCTGCCTCCTGCATGCTGGGATTAAAGGCATATGCCACCATGCCTGGCACAGTTAGGGCTTTAACCCCTTCATCTGAGCCACAATCTGAAATTGCACTAGCCATTTGATCACCACTAACAACCTGTTGCCACTGATAAAATATGATTAATGTGAATTCAGATGGACTACAGGCATAAAGTATGTTCTGGAATTTGAGAGATTCAGTCTAAGAAAAAGAATGTAAGATATACATACACTCAGGAGACAGAAGCAGGCAGTTATCTGTGAGCTTCAGGCCAGCCTGGTCTACATACCAAGTTCTAGGCCAGCCAGGAATACATAATGAGATCCTGTCTCAAAAAAACAAAGCTGATAGTTCACAGTACATACCATTCTTCCCAAGTGCCTGGGTTCTGTTCCCAGCTCCCACATAAGATGGCTCACAATTCCTCTAACTCTAGTTCCTGGGTATCAATGCCCAATGGCCTCCTTGGTCAACTGCATGCACAAAGTGCATATAATCTCAGATCCAGTTCCAAGGGAACTAATGTATCTTCTGACATCTGTGGGCATTGCATGACACCGGTGTACTTACATACATGCAAGCAATATACTCATACACATAAATTAAAAATAATTTTTAAAATATCGCTGATGATANGGGGGGGCGTGAGAGGGTGCCAGTGGGCTGTGAGAGTGTGCCAGTGGGGGGCCTGTGAGAGGGTGCCAATAGGGGGGCCGTGAGAGGGTGCCGGGGGGGCGTGATGCAGGAGGGTGCCAGTGGGGGGCCGCGGAGAGTGAGGGGGGTGCCGGTGGGGGGGCCGTGGAGAGGTGGCCGATAGGGTGGGGGTCTGTGAGAGGGTGCCGGTGGGGGGGCCGTGAGAGGGTGCCGGGGGGAGGCTTTATGGAGAGTCCAGTGGGGGCTGTGAGAGGGACAGACAGACAGTGGGGGCTGTGAGAGGGACAGACAGACAGTGGGGGGGGGGGAGCCTGTGAGAGGGTGCCAGTGGGGGGGTACAAAGATGATTAAGATTATTTGAGATGTTCTGTATGAGACTTCAATTGAAAAAAATCTTACACACACACATAGCTTAGATACAACAAGGCAGGGTGATATATGCTTGAAATCACGCACTTGGGAGACTATAGCAGGAGAATTGCTGTGAATTTGAGGCCAGGTGAGCTACATGGTGAGGTCCATGCTGGATTGCACTGTACAGTAAGACTGTCTCAAAACATAACAAAACAAAAAACAGAAAAAAATAAATCAGAAGCTGGGGCTATAGCCCAGTTAGGAAAGTGCTTGCTTAGCATACACAGAGCCTTGGGTTTGGTCTCCAGCACTCTACAAGATGGGAGTGATGGTGCATGCTTCTAATCTTAATCTTAGTCCTAGGAGGGGAGGAAAGAGGACCAGAAGTTCAAGATCATTCTTTTTTTAAATTTTTTTATTTATTATTTTATGTGTATGAGTGTACTGTCTGCATGTAAGTAGGTGCACCCATGTCGTGCAGTGCTATGGAAGTCAGAAGAGGATGTCAGATTCCCTTGGAACTGGAGTTAAAGACAGTTCTTAGCCACCATGTAGGTGCTGGGAATCGAACCCGGGTCCTCTACAAGAGCAGTTGGTGCTCTTAACCGCTGACCGCTGAGCCATCTCTCCAGCCCCTCAAGGTCATTCTTGACTTTGTACAGAGGTCAAGATCAACCTGGGCTACCTGAGACTCCATCTCAAAAAAAAAAAAAAAAGAAAAGAAAAGAAAAAAACAGGGCTGGCAAGATGGCTAGTGGGTAAAGGTGCTTGTTGCCAAGCCAGATGATCTGAATTCAGTCCCTGAAATCCACTTGGTGGCACATGAAAGGAGAGAACCAACTCCTGAAAATTGTCCTCTGATTTACATGTGTGCTGTGGCACTCCCACCTATACATATGCTAAAATGTGTGCACATTTGCACGCACACACACACACACACACAAATAAATGTAATAAAATTTAAAAACACAGCAAAACAAAACACAAGCCAAACCAAAATAAAAAACTGCCTTAGATAAAAATCACAGCACAGATAATATCATGGTCTTAGAGACTCAAATAATGAGTACTCTGGGTGAGTGCTACACACATTGGAAGCATCTTGGAATTTAAGTATATTTCAGAGCATAAATTTATTTATTTATTTATTTATTTATTTATTTATTTATTTATTTATTTATGTCTTTTTCAGACAGGCTCTTTCTGTAGCCCCAGCTAGCCTGGAACTCACTATGTAGACCAGGCTGGCCTCCTTGAACTCCCAACAGATCTGCCTGCCTCTGCCTCCAGACTGCTGGGATTCAAGGCCTGTGCCACCACACCATACTCTTTTTACTTTTCAATGGAGCTCCAGTTTTTAAATTACACTTGTGGCTCCAGTTATATCTCTTAGCACACAGTCATCTAAAATGTATCCACCCACCCTGGGCTGCCTGCACATCACTGATGGTATTTATTCATTTCTGATGATTCAGGCAGCAAGAAGAACTTTAATTACACCCTGTGTGTGATCTGTAATTGTGATGCCTCAGGTACTGACAAGTCAGGCTGCCTCCTAGACCTCAGATTACAGTCTTTCAGCATGCTCAAGTGTGTGTGCCTTTGTATGACTTGCAGGCTGAGATGAAGCTCTCCAACTGTCTGTCTCCGGTACCCTAGAAAGCAGCACCCAGGCCTGAGAAGCTAGGTAAACTGGAGCTGTCTGAGATGTAAATGAAGAACCTGTGGGGGCCTAAGGGACTGTGACAGAACTATGCTGACTACTATGGAGCCTATTCTGCCTCTACTATTATAAGGGATTCCTTTCTACAATTCCAAAATGTATCAGTTTTGAACACTTTCAGCTCAGCCTAACAGTCCTTCAACGGTAGGTTTAATGTGAGATGATAAAAGGCTCTACAGATAGAGGGTGGTGACAGACATGTGACTGCACTCACTGACAGTGAACTAGTCAAATTCAACCTTTTTTAATGATTTTTTAAATTTTTATTTATTTTCGTATGTGTATGAATGTACTGTCTGAATGTAAGTTTGTGCACCCGTGTCATGCAATGCCGTGAGGTCAGAAGAGGGTGTCGGATTCCCCTGGAACTGGAGTTCTCCTGAAACTGGAGTTACAGATGGTTCTCAGCTGCCATGTGGGTGCTGGGGATTGAACCCGGGTCCTCTGAAAGAGCAGTCGGCACTCTTAACCACTAAGCCATCTCTCCATCCCCCAAATTCAACTTTTATGTCCTGTATATTTTACCACACAATATTTATTTTTTAAAAGAGCCTCTACCAGCTCTTTGTCCCTCAGGGTCCAATTTCTCCTCAGTCCCACTGCTCCTGCCTTCTTCAGCTTCACATTCTAGGCATCTCCCCTCAACACATTTTGGGTTAGAACTTAGTCCTTGGCCTGTAACCTCTCTACATAACAGCCCTGCTCCATCACCTCTACTCTCTTTCCTCCTCTAAAACTCAATGTTACCTCCTTTAAAACTTCCAATGCTAACATCCAAGGGTTGCAAAGACAGCTGTCCCCATGGTGCTCTGCTGCAGCTGGTACTTTGCTACTTTAATCTTTCAAATGGCATTTTTTTTTTTGTTCACATCCCACACTATGAGCTCACTGCAAGCAGGCTCAGACCCAGCATATAATTAATGCATCCTAAATGCTTGTTGAGCTCACTCAGTAAACAAGCACTGCATGCCACCAGGGGCACACAATGTCCTCAACACTGAGAACACTGCAGAGGAAAAGAAGACAAATCCTGCATTTGCAGAGTGCCCAGAGATGGACACCAGGCAGACACTGTACTAGACAGCCAAGCAAAGATGGTGGGGGAAGAGGTACTTCCTATAAGGTGGTCTGGGAGGTCCCAGCTACCAGCTTCCCTGGCAGAACCCTGGCAAAGCATACCAGTCTGGTTCTGGTTCTGTTTACCTTCCTGTTCAATATCAGAAATACTGAACAGGAAGGTAAACTTTGATTTCTAGGGCTGGAGAGATGGCCTAGTGGTTAAGAGAACCAACTGCTCTTGCAGAGGACCCAGGTTCGATCCCCAGCACCCACATGGTGGCTGAGAACCATCTTTAGCTCCAGTTCCAGGGGAATCCGACGCCCTCTTCTGAGCTCTGAGGCATTGCATGACATGGCACCTACATGCAGACAGTACATTTATATACATACAAAAATAAAATTAAAAAAAAACTTTGATTTCTAACAAAACAGACCATTTTCTCTGCTCTATCAACCTAGTAGATTTTACAATTCACTCTAGCTTTTCTTTTTTAAAATATATTAAGACGTTTTCTTTATTTTTATTGATTTTGTTATGTGTTTCATACATAATTTTTCTTTTCTTTTTTTATAAGTATTTTTACTTTTTTTGAGACAGGGTCTCCCTGTAGCCCCAGCTGGCCTGGAGCTCACTCTGTAGAGCAGACTGGCCTTGAACTCATAGAGATCTGCCTGCCTCTGCCTCCCTAGTGCTAGGATTAAAGGCATGCGCCACCATGCCTGGCCTAAGATGGTTCTTAGCCACCATGTGGATGCTGGGAATCGAACCCAGGTCCTCTGCAAGAGCAGTTGGTGCTCTTAACCACTGAGCCATCTCTCCAGCCCCCCCCATACATAATTTTTCAGTCTTTTTTTTTTTTTTTTTNAGCAGCACCCAGGCCTGAGAAGCTAGTAAACTGGAGCTGTCTGAGATGTAAATGAAGAACCTGTGGGGGCCTAAGGGACTGTGACAGAACTATGCTGACTACTATGGAGCCTATTCTGCCTCTACTATTATAAGGGATTCCTTTCTACAATTCCAAAATGTATCAGTTTTGAACACTTTCAGCTCAGCCTAACAGTCCTTCAACGGTAGGTTTAATGTGAGATGATAAAAGGCTCTACAGATAGAGGGTGGTGACAGACATGTGACTGCACTCACTGACAGTGAACTAGTCAAATTCAACTTTTTTAATGATTTTTTAAATTTTTATTCCATGTATCTAAGTGTAGCTAGAATGTACTGGTCACTGATGTAAGTTTGAGCACCCGTGTCATGCAATGCCGTTTGAGGTCAGAAGGGGTCGGATTCCCCGACTGGAGCCCTAAACTGGCTCTACATAGTTCATTCCAGCTGCCTGTGGGTGATGGGATTGAAACCCCAGGGTCCCTCTGAAGAGCAGCGGCACTCTTAACCACGAAGCCACTCTCTCCATCCCCCAAATTCAACTTTTTTATGTCCTGTATATTTTACCCCACAATATTATTTTTTTAAAGAGCTCTACGCTCTTTGTCCCTCAGGGTCCAATTTCTCCTCAGTCCCACTGCTCCTGCCTTCTTCAGCTTCACATTCTAGGCATCTCCCCTCAACACATTTTGGGTTAGAACTTAGTCCTTGGCCTGTAACCTCTCTACATAACAGCCCTGCTCCATCACCTCTACTCTCTTTCCTCCTCTAAAACTCAATGTTACCTCCTTTAAAACTTCCAATGCTAACATCCAAGGGTTGCAAAGACAGCTGTCCCCATGGTGCTCTGCTGCAGCTGGTACTTTGCTACTTTAATCTTTCAAATGGCATTTTTTTTGTTTGTTCACATCCCACACTATGATCTCACTGCAAGCATCTCAGACCCACATATAATTAATGCATCCTAAATGCTTTTTTGAGCTCACCAGTAAACAGCATGCATGCCAACCAGGGGCACACAATGTCCTCAACACTGAGAACACTGCAGATGAAAAGAAGACAAATCACGTGCATTTGCAGAGTGCCCAGAGATGGACACCAGGCAGACACTGTACTAGACAGCCAAGCAAAGATGGTGGGGGAAGAGGTACTTCCTATAAGGTGGTCTGGGAGGTCCCAGCTACCAGCTTCCCTGGCAGAACCCTGGCAAAGCATACCAGTCTGGTTCTGGTTCTGTTTACCTTCCTGTTCATATCAGAAATACTGAACAGGAAGGTAAACTTTTGATTTCTAGGGGCTGGAGAGATGGCCTATGGTTAAGAGAAGCAACGCTCTTGCAGAGGACCAGGTTCGATCCCGCACCCACATGGTGGTGGAGAATATCTGTAACTCCAATTCCAAACTCCAGTTCCAGGGGAAGCCGACGACCCTCTTCTGACCTCTGAGGCATGCATGACATGCACCACATGCAGGAACGTATATTATGATACATACAAAATAAAATTTAAAAAAAGAATTTGTATAATCTAAATTCTAAAACAAAACTAGAACCTTTTTCTGCCTATCCAACTAGTTAAGATTTTACAATTCACTCTAGCTTTTCTGTTTTAAATAAAATAATTAAGACGTTTTTTCTTAATTTGTATTGATTTTGTTATGTGTTCATACAAGATTTTTCTTCTTTTTTATAAGTATTTTTTACTTTTTTTGAGACAGAAAGGGTCTCCCTGTAAGCCCCAGGCTGGCCTGAGCTCACTCTGTAGACAGCTGGCCTTTGACTCATTAGAGATCTGCCTGCCCGCAATGCCCTAGATGTTCTATGAGTATGATGAAAGGCAGCGCCACCATGCCTGGCGACTAAGATGTTCTTAGACACCATGGTGATGGGGAAGACAACCCAGTACTCTGCAAGCAGTTGGTTGCTCCTAAACCACTGAAGCCACTGCTCCAGCCCCCAATACAATTTTTCAGGTCTTTTTTTTTTTTTTTTTGCTCTTTTATCTTTTTGAGACACGGTCTCCCTGTAGCCCCAGTTGTCCTGGAACTCACTCTGTAGACCAGACTGACCTTGAACTCACAAAGATCCACCTGCCTCTACCTCCCAAGTGCTAGGATTAAAGGTGTGCACCACCACACCCGGCAAGTCAGTCTTAATTGCCATTATACCCACTTCTCCCTTGGCAGCCTCCCTCGGCACTCCTCAACCCCCTATGCCCGCCCGCCCGCCCACCCCTCCAGAGTTCACACCTGCTAGAGTTCATTGTGCCAAATTACTCTCCTTATAGCTTTTCTTTTTTAAAGGGTGCTGGATTCCCTGGAGCTGGAGTTATGGAAGGTTGTTAGCTGCCATGTGGTGCTGGGATGAGCCTGGGTCCTCTCTAAGAATAGTCAGTGTTCTTAACCATTGAGCCATCTTTCCAGTCCCTCATTCTAGCTTTTCTCAGAACCAAGAGTGTAGGTATATTACAAGTGCAATTCCAACTGCATCCTAACTGCATCATGATTGCTTATGGGTGCTGCACAAGATGTAAGAAGAGCAAATGTTCACTGGGTGTTTATTGCACATATTAATACTCAATACTCTAAGCACTAGACAGACCTTACAACTGCCTTAGGAAACACACTCATTTAAAAGCAGAAGAAGGTAAGGAACACAGAAGTTACAAAATTGAGCTGGCCTCACCAAAGCCAGAACCAGAAGCTCACGTAGGCTGTGGAAGCTCTGCTGAGAACTACTACACTGTGTGGCTTTATATCTGTATATCCCCACTAAGAGGCTGAGATAGGAGGCTGCAAGTTTAAGGCCAGCCTGGGCTAAATATATCAAGTTCCAACAGTCTGGGATACTCTGTCTCAAAAACAAAACAAGGCAAGCAAACAAACAATGAACAATCTGTACTTCCTACCACAAAGTACCCTTTGTTCCTATTACTTTTTTCCTATTTTACTTCATCTTTCTTCACAGTTTGAACAAGACTCACTTATTTCTAGTTCTACCTTAAAAATCTGTCTATACAGGCTGGAGAGATGGCCTAGTGGTTAAGGGCACCGACTGCTCTTGCAGAAGACCCGGGTTTGATCCCCAGCACCCATGTGGAGGCTAAGAACTGTCTGTGGGCTGGAGAGATGGCCTAGCGGTTAAGAGCGCCAACCGCTCTTACAGAGGACCCGGGTTCGATCCCCAGCACCCACATGGCGGTTGAGACCCGTCTGAAACTCCAATTCCAGGAGAACTCCAGTTCCAGGGGAACCCGATACCCTCTTCTGACCTCCGCGGCATTGCACGACACAGGTGCACAAACTTGCATGCAGACAGTACATTCATACACATACAGAAATAAATAAAATTAATTAAAAAAAAAAGAACCGTCTGTAACTCCAATTCCAGGAGAACTCCAGTTCCAGGGGAATCCGACACCCTCTTCTGACCTCTGTGGCATTGCACAACACGGGTGCACAGACCTGCATGCGGACAGTACATACATACACATTAAAAAAAAATATGTCTATACAAAGTAATGCTACCTGCAGTTTATTGATACTATTTTCAAGGAACTCTCATTAGATAGAAATGAAAATATGCAACAGAAGCCGGGTGTGATGGCACATGCCTTTATTCCTAGCACTTGGGAGGCAGGGGCAGGAGGATCTCTGTAAGTTCAAGGCCAGCCTGGTCTAAAAAAGTTCCAGGCCAGCTGGAGCTACAGGGAAGACCCTGTCTCAAAATGACCAACCAACCAACCAAGCAACCAACCAACCAACAAACCCTGCACACAGAAACTACCAGGTGCTTTCGGTACCAAGATAAACAAGACAGAACATGCCCAGTCAGCCAATGCCTGGAAAGTTTGGAGTATGGGCTCAAAGGAAAGCTGACCACACAAACTAGGAAGTACCAGGCCAGGTATGTGTCACAATGCAGATGCCCAGGCAGCAACCTAGAATGCCGAAAATAGCATTAAAAGCCACTTGATGTAAGGGGAAAGATTTCTGTTTGCTGGATATATTTACTTTACCTTCAGATTTTAGAATGACAACTCTCTAGCCATAGCCAACATTTCAAACAACTGAAAACAAAACTCTTTCTTCTCACAGGCCTTTACACTATTCCTTCCATTATTCTCTATTTTAATGGAAAAATAAGCCCAGGTGCAGAAGCAATAAGCCTGTTATCCTCAACTCCAGGCACTGCACTTCCTTCCTTCCTCTCACACACATGCACATGCACTCATATGAGCACTCAGACGCATGTATGCTCTGGAAGGCCTGCATCAGCTACTTTCCTAACTGGACTTCAAACTGTTTTCTACCAGCTTAGAGATATGGCTCAGAGGCTGGGAGGGAGTACTGCTCTTGCAGAGGACCCAAGTTCAGTCCCTAGCACCAACACCAGTTGACTCACAACCTCCTACAATAAATCAATCTCCAAGTGATCTGACACCCTCTTCTGGACTCCAAGGGCTCTTGCACACACTTGCACACACACGCACACACACATGCACACACACACACACACACTTAAAAGTAAAACATATCTTTAAAAATGTTTTGAATAAGGGAAACTCACCTGCAGTACAAAGATATACTAGGTAAAATACTCTAAAATTAGATGGCTGCCACAGCTGTACCACTCTGTCGTATACTAAAACCACTAAATTATACATGTTAAAAAGTGAATTTTGTGGTATATAAATTATATTCCCTCACCTTAAAAATATAAAAAGAAAAAAGAGATGAGCCTGTGAGATGGCTCAGTAGGTGAAATCGCTCACTGTACAAGTGTGAGACTAAGTTTGATCCCTGGATCTCACAGTGGACAAAGAGAACCAACTCCCAAAAGCTGTCCTCTGACCTCCACCTCCACATGTGCACGGCCTGTGGCACTCAACGCCTGCATTCATTCTTCTCTCTCTCTCTCTCTCTCTCTCTCTCTCTCTCTCTCTCTTTCTCACACACACACACACACACTCATAAAATTTTTAAATAAAATTTAAAAAGACAGCAGGCCAAATGCCTCTAATGATAACCTTAGTCAAGGCAGAGACTGAGAACAATTTCCAGAGAAAAGCACACTTATTACAGACAGTGTTTACTATGTGCCAGGCACCTTTTACAGAATCCAGGAGATCTTCCTACCAGCTTGAAAGGTTGCTATTTTTTTTTTTTTTGTATTTTGGAGACAGGGTCTCCCTTTAGTCCCAGCTGTCCTGGAGCTCACTCTGTAGACCAGGCTGGCCTTGAACTCAGAGATCGCCTGCCTCTGCCTCCCAAGTGCTAGGATTAAAGGCGTGGGACACTACACCCAGTGAAGGGTTACTATTATCTTAAGTTTAGGAAGTAAGGGATCAGTAACCTTACCCAAGATCAGAGAACCAATCAATGGTGACACAGAGTCTACACTTGTACCTTCTCTAGTGAAGTCACCCAAGCAATGCCTGTTACTGAGAACTATTTAAGATACATTAAGGAGACCACTGTGTTTCACTTTTTTTTAATTAATTAACTAATTAATTTATATGAATGTACTGTCTGCATGTAGGTTTGTGCACCCGTGTCGTGCAATGCCCCGGAGGTCAGAAGAGGGTGTCGGATTCCCCTGGAACTGGAGTTCTCCTGGAATTGGAGTTACAGACAGTTCTCAGCCGCCATGTGGGTGCTGGGGATCGAACCCGGGTCCTCTGCAAGAGCAGTCGGTGCTCTTAACCACTAGGCCATCTCTCCAGCCCCTCACTTTTTTTTTTAATGTGTATGAGTGAACTGTCTGCATGTAGGTTGGTGCACCCGTGTCGTGCAATGCCGCAGAAGTCAGAAGAGGGCTTCAGATTCCCCTGGAACTGGAGTTAAAGAGGGTTCTTAGCTGCCATATGGGTGCTGGGAATTGAACCTGGGTCCTTTCTACCTTCTGTGGACTTTGAGACCCTATTAAATCAGCTATATCATACAAACCCCCACCTCCTTACCTCCCACGCATGCCATCAGCTTTCTGACCTGGTCTCCTGACTCCCCAACTTTTAAGTCACTGTGCTCCACTTACAGGCCTCCTGTGTAGCCAACACCTGGACACACCCCCTACCACAAGGCCTTTGCATCTGCTTGAACTATGATAATGACAATCACGGCATATGGTGTAAATCATAACTGTGCCAGATCTTCAGTCAACATTTCCTCTAAACACCAGCAATGCCATGAACAAGGCCCTGCAACAAACTGTAAACTAGTATTTTAAGTACCACTTTGTGTGTGTGTGTGTGTGTGTGTGTGTGTGTGTGTGTGTGTGTGAGACAGGGTCTCCCTATGGCCCCAGCTAGCTTGGAACTCACTCTGTAAACCAGGCTGGCTTTGAACTCACAGAGATCCCCCTGCCTCTGCCTCCCAAGTTCTAGGATTAAAGGTGTGTGCCACCATGCCCAGCTCAAGTACCACTTATTAATTTTAATAGAAACTGCCTCATTTTTCTAGGCCTTTTATAGTTCATGATGTCCATGCAGATTTTGACTTTATACAATCTAGTAACAGCAGCCTTTGCTTACCAATTAGTATGAACAACAGTCATAAAGTTATCTTTGCAGCAAAATAAAGCAAAGCAATCAGGCCAAGAAAGTGTCACAATAGAATCTGATCACCACTAGTCCTCAGGCTGGGAAAGCGTGGTCTTTGTTGAATAACTATGGCAACAGCACTTCAAGGCACCAGATCCCACCACACTTTTGCTGAGAAGCTGTTCTCCATCTGGGCAAACACATACAAAGATACATGTTGATAACCAGTTATGTAACTTCAATATAGTAACTGGATGATATTTTAAGATTCTACCATGCTGAAAATCCTAAGTGACTATAAAGCACATATGCAACAGACTGCTCCTTGTAGTGGAACGCTAACAAAGGAAAGATGGCACCAACATAAAGGTAAAACAGAGAAAACCATCATCACTTCTTAACAAGATTTGCCTTAGGATTATTTTAATGTTAAGCCATTTGACTCAAGCATAAAGGGAAAAACTGCCAAATTCAATTTCCCAGCACCTCTGGCAACATGCTCTGACTATGGAACTTCCCAGTGGCTGGCACAAAGGCTAGGAGCAGAGGTATCTGAGTCAGATCCTTTGTTTTCAAACCTTGCTTCACCACTTATTAGCCAGGAGAACTTGGCCAAGTTTTTTAACTTCTTAAATCTCAGTTCTCTACATACAAACATCACCAATGCTTTAGTACATGAGGACAAGTACCATTTACTAAGAGATCATTGTTACCAAACTGAGTTGTAGAAAGTTGAAGAAGTTGTAGAAAGTTGAAGAAGTTGTAGAAAGTTGAAGAACTGCAAAGCTTCTGGGCCAAACTGTAGCCTTGGAAGAGTTCTCCTTTAGGGTGGTTGCATCCTTTAAATCCTCGACACTTGGAGGTAGAGGCAGGTCGATCTTTGTGAGTTCAAGGCCAGCCTGGTCTACAGAGTGAGTTCCGGACACTGGGGGCTACAGGAGACCCATGTCTCAAAAATAAAAAAAAAAAAAAAAAAAAGAAGAGTTCTCCTTTTAGATAGTTTGTATGCTCAATAAAACTGCAACAGGAGCTTTCATTACACATCCCTGCACCACTGAGATTTTGCTTCTCATTTCAGAAGGCTGAAGGTCAGAAATAGATTATCTTACATTGTAAATTTATTATAAATTTATATTATAATATTTATTATATTATAAATGTATTTAATTTATTATAAATGTAATTTTTATTTGAAAGAAAATAGAATTCGAAAACAACCAACCAACCAACCATCTAGCCAGGTGTGGTACTGCATGCCTTTTAATCCCAGCACTCAGGAAGCAAAGGCAGATGGATTTCTGTGAGTTCAAGGCCAGACTAGTGTACACAGCATGTTCTTTTTTTTTTTAATTTTTTTTATTAATTAATTTTATTTATTTCTGTATGGTATGAATGTACTATCTGCATGCAGGTTTGTGCACCCGTGTCGTGCAATGCCTCAGAGGTCAGAAGAGGGTGTCGGATTCCCCTGGAACTGGAGTTTTCCTGGAATTGGAGTTTCAGACAGTTCTCGGCCACCATGTGGGTGCTCGGGATCGAACCCCGGTCCTCTGCAAGAGCGGTCAGCGCTCTTAACGCTAGGCCATCTCTCCAGCCCCAGCATGTTCTAAGCCAGCTACAGGGAGACCCTGTCTCAAAACAAAACAAAACAAAACAAAACAAAACAAAACCAACCAACAAAAAAACACCTTATTCCAGTCTTAATGTTGTTTACTTAATTAGGGTGTGAAGTCAAGCTTATCAAGGGACTGAATTATTAATCACAGTGCTCCTCTACTGAGTCCTATCTGTGCCATCATCCAGAGGTCCTTGGCACTAGCCTGCCATACAAGAGTTAAGATTCCCTAACCTCTCGTGTGGCCAAAATGAATGTCACCTTTATGAAAGTATCTGATCTAAACCAACTACCAGACCAAACCCAAACACCTGAGTCCAACTCATTTGACAGATGAGAAGCTGATCTTTGTGAATTCAAGGCCAGCCTGGTCTACATAGTGAGTTCCAAGACAGCTGGGGTTACAGGGAGACCCTCTCTCAAAAAAAAAAAAAAAAAAAAAAAAAAAAGAAAAAGAAAAAGAAAAATCAAACAAATGGAAAAATAGGGGCTAGAGAGAGGACTCAGTGGTTAAGAGCACTGGCTGCTCTTACAGAGGACCCAGGTTCCATTCCCAGTATCCACATGACAGCTATCTATAAGTCTGACAACCTCTTCTGACCAACACAGGTATTGCACAACAAAGGTACACACATGCAGGCAAAACACTCCTACACATAAAAATAAGCTTAAAAAAATTTAAAACCCAAACAAACAAAAATCCCTGAAATGTTTAATGAAAGCTAAATATTAACTACAAATGTAACACAGATCTTACAGTGACACACTGAAAGGTTCCTAAGACCAAAACTGGTGGCACAAACTAATCACACAGGACAGTGTACATACTACACAGTGTACAGCAAAGGCTGAATCCCAATGCAAACACTACGAAACCACAGCCACTAGAGCACCTTCTTCCCCAGGCAAACACTTCAGAGCTATTGACTCAAGTCAGCCTTCCTTTGGAAGGGAAAAGATATCCTCAGTTCCATTCCCTATGTAGTTCATCTTTTCACAAAGTTTTAGCAACTCCCAAACCTCAACTCTTTCAAACAGAATGATGCTGAGTTTCATCATTTTCATCTGTTCCAAGCTCTAAACTCTAAAGCAGGCTTTCCGGTTTTACTGAAAAATTCCCTTCTCTTTTTTTCTTTTTTCTTTTCTCTTTTCTCTTCTCCTCCCCTCCCCTCCTCTCTTCTTTTCTTTGAGACAGGGTCTCCCTTTAGTCCCAGCTGTCTTGGAGCTCACTATATAAACCAGGCTAGCCTTGAATTCACAGAGATCCACCTGCATCTGCCTCCTGAGTGCTGGGATTAAAGGCATGCACCTACACCTCCAGCTGAAAAGTCTCCTTTCTAACAAAATTGTGAGGATATGGCCTAAATGTCATCAGGCCCAAGTCTTAGGGACTGACCAAACAGTTTTTTTTTTTGTTTTTTTTTTTGTATTTTTGAGACAGGGTCTCCCTTTAGTCCCAGCTGGCCTGGAGCTCACTCTGTAGACCAGGCTGGCCTTGAACTCACAGACATCCACCTGCCTCTGCCTCCCAAGTGCTGGGATTAAAGGCATGCACCACCATGCCCAGCTCAAAGAGTATTTTTTAAATACTACTTTTCACTTGGGCAAACTTTGTCTTTTTGAGACAGGGTCTCCCTGTAGCTCCAGCTGTCCTGGAACTCAACTGTGTAGATCAGGTTGGCCTTGAACTCAGAGAGATCCATCTGCCTCTGCTTCCTGAGTGCTGGGATTAAAGGCATGTGCCACCATGCCCGGCTTTTGGGCAAATATTTTTTTTAATTTTATTTTTGCATGTGTATGAATGTACTGTCTGCATGTAGGTCTGTGCACCCATGTCGTGCAATGCCGCGGAGGTCAGAAGAGGGTCTCGGATTCCCCTGGAACTGGAGTTCTCCTGGAATTGGGAGTTACAGACGGTTCTTAGCCGCCATGTGGGTGCTGGGGATTGAACCCGGGTCCTCTGCATGAGCAGTCGGTGCTCTTAACCGCTAGGCTCTCTCTCCAGCCCCGGCAAACATTTTTTTAATTTATTATTTTTATGTGTATGAGTGTACTTTCTGCATGTAAGTAGGTGCACCCATGTCGTGCAATGCTGCGAAGGTCAGAAGAGGGTGTCAGATTCCCCTGGAACTGGAGTTAAAGACGGTTCTTAGCCTCCATATGGGTTCTGGGAATCAAACCCAGGTCCTCTGCAAGAGCAGTCGGTGCTCTTAACCATTGAGCCAACCCTCCAGCCCCTGGGCAAACATTTTAAAGGGTCATCTGATAATAAGAAAGGTGATTACAGGTATCAAAATGTAGTTTTCATAAGGGAAATTTAAAATTTTCAACTTTGTTTAAAAGTCACAGAACTTTATATAACAAGCAGATGGATGACTTTTACAAAGACTTTATTGTGTCAGATGAGAACTTAGCCAAATATTCTCAATTATTTCCAGCAGCTAAGATCTGGTGCTATACTAAACCATCTGGTCAGTTAAAAGTTACCACAGATGGGCTGGAGAGATAGCCTAGCGGTTAAGAGCACTGACTGCTCTTTCAGAGGACCCGGGTTTGATCCTCAGCACCCACATGGCGGCTGAGAACCGTCTGTAACTCCAATTCCAAGAGAACTCCAGTTCCAGGGGAATCCGGGACCTCTTCTGACCTCCATGGCATTGCACAACACGGGTGCACAAACCTACATGCAGACAGTACATTCATACACATACAAAAATAACTAAAATAAAAAATAAAATAAAAAAGTTACCACAGATAAGCCGGGCCTGGTGGGGCACGCCTTTAATCCTAGCACTTGGGAGGCAGAGGCAGGCAGATCTTTGTGAGTTCAAGGCCAGCCTGATCTACAGAGTGAGTTCCAGGACATCTGGGGCTACAGGGAGACCCTGTCTCGAAAAGACAAAAAAAGAAAAAAAGTTACCACAGATACAGATGCTACATGATCACTGTTTCAAATAAATAAAATATACTCCAAGCTGGGCATAGTGGCACATTCCTTTAAACCCAGCACTCAGAAGACAGGTGATCTCTGTGAGATGAGGCCAGCCTAGAAACTATATACATGTATGTATATATGCACATTACACACATATGTGTGCACACACATGCACATGCCAAATCTGGAATGTACTGTTCAATCTGGTAACTACTACCTATTTACATGGAGCAATGAGCACATGAAAGAACTGAGTCGTGCTGTAAATGTGTACTGTTGCTGGATTCACATACAGTTTAGTACAAAAAAGGTGAAATATCACATTGGTCTCTTTTTATATGAACTATAGTTTAAAATTATAGTTCAAAGGCTAGCAAGATGGTGCAGAAGGAAAGGCATCTGTGGCTGTGCTTGGCAACCTGAGTTCCATCCCCAGACCCAATGTGATGAAAGGAGAGAATCAACTCCTACATGCTGTCCCCTGACCTCCACACATGCTAAAGGTATGTGAACATCCACATACTCCCACATACACACAATAAACACATGTAGTTAAACATAATTCAGATATACTGAGTTAACAAAAAGATACTAGTATTTTGTTTTATTACTTTTTTAACATAGTAACTAGGAAATTTTAAATTCTATTTGTGGCTTGCATTACATTCGGACAGTGCTGCTTTATACAAAACAAACTGCAAAATCCAAACAATCTTCCTTTGATGATTCATTATGATGATCAACACCAAATATACAGTTAAGCCAGAAAAATTTCATTTATACTTTGGATACATAGTCTAAAATATATCAAGGAAGAATGGCATGTTCTTTAAACTTCTCTTAAGCTACAATCACCTCCAAAGAGTCACTAGAGGAAGGGCTCAAGCCTACAAGTAATATGTTTCAAGATCAAGAAGGAAATATAAAAGTAAAAGTCACAAAAGTGGGAATAGGAGAAATACCATCTGTTTTTCACAAAAGTATCTTAAAAGCAACGTTTATAAAGTTGATACTAGAGTTTTAATTTTTTTAATTTTATTTATTTCTGTATGTGTATGAATGTACTGTCTGCATGCAGGTTTGTGCACTCGTGTCGTGCAATGCCACAGAGGTCAGAAGAGGGTGTCGGATTCCCCTGGAACTGGAGTTCTCCTAGAATTGGAGTTTCAGACGGTTCTCGGCCACCATGTGGGTGCTGGGGATCGAACCCCGGTCTTCTGTAAGAGCGGTAGGCGCTCTTAACCGCTAGGCCATCTCTCCAGCCCTAGAGTTGTTTTTTAAAAACACAGTATTGTTGGGCGTGGTGGTGCACACCCTTAATCCTAGCATTTGGAAGGCAGAGGCAGGTGGATCTTTGTAGACCAGCCTGGTCTACATAGTGAGTTCCAGGACAGCCAGAGCTACAAGGAGACCTGTCTCAAAAAGACCAAAAAACCCCACAAAAAAACCCAAAAAACACAGCATTGTAACTTTAAAAATTTTCCAAATGTCCAGCTAAATAAACTTCTTAAAATGAAATCTGTTGCTGGGTGTGGTGGCAGACGACTTTAATCCCAGCACTCTGGAGGTGGAGGCAGATGGATCTCTGTGAGTTCAAGCCCAGCCTGGTCTACAGAGTGAGTTCTAGGCTGCCTGGGGCTACAGGGAGATCCTGTTTCAAAAAAGAAAAAAAAAAAAATTAAATCTGTTAAGGTAGACTGGAGAGGCAGGGAGATCTCTGTGAGTTCAAGGCCAGCCTTGGTCTACATAGCAAGCTCCAGGTCAGCTGGGACTAAAGGGAGACCCTGTCTCAAAAAGGAAAAAAAAAAAAAAGAGGTAGACTGGAAAACTCTAATCACCTGGAATAGAGTAAAAATGTCTGAGCTGGGGCTGGAGAGATGGCCTAGCAGTTAAGAGCGCCGACTGCTCTTGCAGAGGACCCAGGTTTGATCCCCAGCACCCACATGACGGCTGAGAACCGTCTTTAACTCCAGTTCCAGGGGAATCCGATGCCCTCTTCTGACCTCCGAGTGCATTGCATGACACGGGTGCACAAACCTGCATGCAGACAGTACATTCATACACATAAAAACAAATAAAGGAGGGGCTGGAGAGATGGCCTAGCGGTTAAGAGCGCCGACCGCTCTTACAGAGGACCCGGGTTCAATCCCCAGCACCCACATGGCGGCCGAGAACCATCTGAAACTCCAATTCCAGGAGAACTCCAGTTCCAGGGGAATCCGACACCCTCTTCTGACCTCCGCGGCATTGCACAACACGGGTGCACAAACTTGCATGCAGACAGTACATTCATACACATACAGAAATAAATAAAAATTAAAAAAATTAAAAAAAGAAGTGTTCAATGTCGCTAATAATTAATGAAATGCAAATTAAAACCACTTTAAGATATCATCTCACTCCAATAAGACTGGCTAGAATCAAGAATCCACAGCTTCCAGGCAGGCTCAGATTATTCATCAGCATGGTTACCTGGTAAGGAATCATTGTGGCAGGTAACAACTGCTCCTCTAACCATCGAAATAACCAGTAACAGGAGACACAGTATAACTTCCGACAGTGGAGACACTGGCATTGACACTTCCTGTTCCCACGGCGAGGTGGAAATAGAAATCAAATAAAAAAAAAAAAAACAACTTCAAGTGGCAACAAGCTTCAAGCCCTAGTCTGTGTTGGTTACCTCCCACGCCCATGGGAGGCCGAACAAACGCCAGCTGCTTGCAACGGCAAACACAGAGGAGCTCCGAGCACAGATGGCTCGCAAAATGGAGTGACAAGCTCATGCAACCGTTGAGGGAGACCAGGGTAGAGGGGAGCAGGATCTTCACTGCAGACATGAAGGAGGAAGACTTCCCGGCCTCTGCGGAAATGGGTGTGCTCATCTTTGTCCAATTACTTTTACTGCCCTGAATAATTCGCAACCAGAGTGGGCACTGTACACAAGAGAAGAGTTGAGAATGGTGCGGAAAAGAGAGGGGGCAAACCCTTTCCACATCACACTTAGAAGCCTTGGGCCTAGCTCCTTACATGATAGTATGGGAATGCTTAAGCTGGAGCGATAAGGAAAAAATAAAAAAATGCTCATCAATCTGGCTGCAAGTATAAATGTGAGAACTGTAACAAAGAGGACTTTAGAGCCTCTTCTACTCTCAGGAGACAAACCTTAGACANTGACATACAGTGCCTTACCTGAGAGCAAACCCATTGTGACAAGCTCAGAGGCTTTTGAGTCTCCGAAGTAATTAAAGCTTGGTCAGCAGGTAGTAGGTGGAGTTCCCATTCAACCTTCTGTAAGGACTCAGATGCGGCTTACAGAACAGTTATGGACAAGCCCATTGGAAGGCAGAGCTACAGAGGATTCTTACAGTTTAGCTCCTTGGCAACAACAGCAAATTGAAGAGTTTCAGCAAGGAAGTGAAACACCAATGCAGGTTTTAACTGGATCATCTCGTCAAAGTTACCTTCTGGCTTTCAAGATTTTATTAAGTGGGAATCAGTGCTGAAAATAAAAGAAGGACTTAGAAGACAAAAAGAAATCGTAATTGATAGGCAAAAACAACAAATTAGCCCCCTACATGAAAGGATAAGGGATAATGAATTACAGGCACAACATGCCATGTTAGGACATTATGCAAATTGTGAAGATTCTTATGTGACTAGTTTGCAGCCACAATATGAGAACAATCCAGTCCAGACTCCATTTTCAGAGCAGTCATTGCCCCATCCCCAACAAGAAGAATTTGAGCAAAAGCTAGCATCTACTGCGAAAGAAGTTTTATGGCTTAGGGGCTGGAGAGATGGCCTAGCGGTTAAGAGCGCCGACCGCTCTTGCAGAGGACCCGGGTTCAATCCCCAGCACCCACATGGCGGCTAAGAACCGTCTGTAACTCCAATTCCAGGAGAACTCCAGTTCCAGGGGAATCCGAGACCCTCTTCTGACCTCCGCAGCATTGCACGACACGGGTGCACAGACCTGCATGCAGACAGTACATTCATACACATACAAAGATAAATAATAATAATAAAAAAAATTTAAACAAACAAACAAACACTAAGTATCTTTCATGGCACCCTGGCTAACAAACACTAAGTATCTTGCATGGCACCCTGGCTGACAAACACTTCTAAAACATCATGCTAGCTGACCCTCCAGACAGCTTTTAAATACCGGTGTGTTCTTTCCCTGTGTTTTCAAAGTAATTTCAGATTCAGTCCTTGACTTAATTCAAGGTCACATCGCTTAAAAAGTACCAGAACCGGGCTGGAGAGATGGCCTAGCGGTTAAGAGCGCTGACTGCTCTTGCAGAGGACCCGGGTTCGATCCCCAGCACCCACATGGCGGCCGAGAACAGTCTGAAACTCCAATTCCAGGAGAACTCCAGTTCCAGGGGAGTCCGACGCCCGCTTCTGACCTCCGCGGCATTGTGCGACACGGGTGCACAGACCTGCATGCAGACAGTACATTCATACACATACAGAAATAAATAAAATTAATTTTAAAAATTTTTAAAAAAGTACCAGAACCATTATCTGACCTTCTGATGCTCTCAATACTTTTTCCATCACAAGACATTCGTTAAAACCATGTCAGAATCCAGTAAGCTTAACATCAAAGCAGGATCTAAGGATCATCCAGGTCAAGTTTTAAAACAAACACCAGGGGCTGGAATCAGTTCAAAAAGGGAAGAAGAGATTATCAAGAAATAGGAAATGGCTTGAAGAGAGAATATATAATCTAAATATCCTCGGGTGCAGGATGCAGAACCACAGTATACAAGAAAAAAAATGCTCCTGGAAGGCTACTCTTCCTCTGAAACCAGATCTTTCTATCTGGTAGCTACAGATAGATGATAGATGATAGATAGATGATAGATAGATAGATAGATGATAGATAGATAGATAGATAGATAAATAGGCAGATTGTGCTGTTACTTTATTATACACGTTTGAGAGTTTTACTTAATAGAAACCTAACTGGGAACAATCACTCTTATGTTTTTTTCCCAAGTCACAAAACAGCAAATTTTAAAAAGGGAAATCCATCATGCACTGCTGCTTGTCTGGCAGGTCAAGAAGAAGGCCGGGAGAACGGAAACCCCACAAGCGGGCGTCGGGAGTGCCCAAAGCATACTAGAGATCCGGACAAAGGCACCAGCAGCACTACGACCCCCACTCAACCTTCAGGACACAGGGACGTCACCCCAGGTGGGGCAGTCCGGGACAGAGGACTCCTAAGATGGCTCTCTATCCACACACGGCATGCCTGCCACCATACAACCGAGCTCCTACCAGTGCGGGAACAGTGGGCTCAGGCGTGGGAACCCCACTCGAGGGACCGGTCGTGGGAACGCCACCCTGGGCCTCACTGCCCGCCGTGGGAACGCCACCCGGGGCCTCGCTGCCCACTGTGGGAACGCCACTCGGGGCCTCGCTGCCCGCCGTGGGAACGCCACCCGGGGCCTCGCTGCCCACTGTGGGAACGCCACCCGGGGCCTCGCTGCCCGCCGTGGGAACGCCACCCGGGGCCTCGCTGCCCGCCGTGGGAACGCCACCCGGGGCCTCGCTGCCCGCCGTGGGAATGCCACCCGGGCCTCGCTGCCCGCCGTGGGAACGCCACCCAAGGCCTCGCTCCCGCCTCGAAGGCGCCCGAGGAGATCCGGGCACTGGCCGCCGACACAGCGAGCCCGGCCCTTCTGAGTCGAAGCCCCGCCGCCCCCACCGCCGCCGGCCAGCCCGTGGACCCCGCCCACCCGGGTTCGCGGCCCGCCGGCCCGCGCCGCTGACAACCGGCGCCGCCCCCACCTGCCCGCCCCGGGCCTGAGGCCGTGCCAGGCCGCATCCTCCGCGAACCCGCGGGGGCGGGGAGCACCGCGCCGCGTCCTGAGGAGACGCCGCCCGCCCGCACCCACCGGCATCATCGCGGCGCCGTCCGCAGTGCCCGCGGCCGCCTGACAGGAGCGGTGCCGCGCCCGCCTCTCCGGCCCCTCAAAGGCCGCTCGCTCGCCCTGGCGCCCTGCGACCCGACTGCGGCTCGGGGACGGCTGCGGCGCGCTGCGCAACCCTCGCCCGTCCTGTGTCGCCGCCCTCGGGCCGCGTCGCCGTCCCGCCGCCTCCGCCGCCTCTGCTGAAGCCGGCCACCTCCTCGCCGCCCGCCGCGCTTGCCCCACAGGCGGTGTAGGCCCCGCCCCGCGCGTCGCCCCCGCGGGCCTGCGCCTCCACTGATTGGTCCGGCCGCTGAGGGGGCGGGACCGGGGGCGGGGATTCCCCCGCCGGCGGCCAGGTGCGAGCGCGCTCGTGCGCGTCCGCGTTCCAGGCGGCGGGGGAGGGGCGCGCTCCGCGGACACCGGCCTCGCCCCCTCTCCTGCCAGCCGGCTGGGTGGGCGTGAGGGTCTCTGGGGGGACCCCGAAATCCCAGTGCTTGAGACTGCGGCTCAAGGACACCTCGGACCTCTGGCGGAGGCCAGAGAGGGAAGGGCTGGCCTGGGGGGGGTCTCAGGGGACCAGGACTGACAGGGATTCGAACCGCCGGTCCCCGAGGCGGACGAGGAGCGGGCCCGCACACCTATTCTGACTGTGGCATGACCCCGAGGTGTCCCTAGGCTGCAGGAGGGAGCTCGCGTGGTGGGGGGCAGAGTGCCTGGGACGGACGTGCCCTGCACACTGCTCGTTGCCCTGGGCCCAGGGGACCTGAACCCCTGCCCTGCGACCCCGCTGCCTGAGCCATGTCCGCCTTTCTAGACCGAGCCCACAGGGACCCTCAGCTGAGCCACCCGTTCACGAGCCACCCCTGCCTAGAAGGCCCATGCCCACCTGGGTCAGCATCCTTGGAAGTCCAGCTCGAATGTCCCAGGGCAAGGTCCAGTGTCCAGGTCTGTGCTTAAAACCGTGAATCCCATATCACCTTGCACTCCAGCCTGGGAGCCTAAGTGGCAGAGACCAGGGCAGGCTGCAGAGCAGACCCTCAGCAGAGGCTGCCGGGTGGGAGTGGGCAGGCACCCTCTCTGAGCACCCCACATTCTGCCATTCGCTCGAACCCTGACAGATGAGACACAGCGGCTGATGAACTGCACAGGATTTAAACGTCCATGAACTTCCAGAAGCATGAAGGCCGGTGGGTGACCCCAAACACGCAAGGGAGAAAGCTTGAGAAGCACCCAGCCCCTGGAGAGCACAGCAGATGTTGGTCAGAGGAGTATGTAGCCTGTCTGGTTCTCTGAGCAGCTGGAGGCTGCTGCCAAGTCGGGGCAGAGAGTTACACCAGCCCCCTTCAGTGGCCAGCCACACCTGTGCTTAGGAGGCCACTGGGGTTAGTGATTGAGAGCGTGGACTTTCCAGTTGGACAGACTTGGTTGAGCACCACCCCTGACACACCTTCGAGGTGTGATCTTAGGCAAGCCACATCTCTGTCTTAAGAGGTCGTTGGGCTAATAGTGCCTTACTTAGTCTCAGTGTGATCTATGAAATGCTTCCAGGAGTTTGTGGCATGTGATAACTGCCCTATGAATTCTGTCATTAGCAAGCAGGTTTCGTGTACAAATGTCCCCAGGGTTTTAAAAATTAATTCACATGGACATAAATGGCCAATGACACATTCTGGGAGCAGGGTTTGGTGAAAAGAGGAAGTTTGGGTAATGAGTGGTTCCAGGGCAGATGTCAAGAGACCTGGGTCCCACTTAGACCTCTGTTCCACTCACTGTGGCGCCTCGGTAGCACACAGCTCTGGGCCTCGAATTCCAACCTGAAGCCAAAGAGAGGTTAGATTCTGTAATCTCCAGGTGCTTGTAGCTCTGAGATGTTGATGTTCATGAGTTGTTAAGGTAGATGCTGACCCACTAAACTTTACAAAGCCAGGCTTAGAAAAGTGCCATTGAGGGCTGGAGAGATGGCCTAGCGGTTAAGAGTGCCGACCGCTCTTGCAGAGGACCCGGGTTCGATCCCCAGCACCCACATGGCGGCCGAGAACCGTCTGAAACTCCAATTCCAGGAGAACTCCAGTTCCAGGGGAATCCAACACCCTCTTCTGACCTCCGCAGCATTGCACGACACAGGTGCACAAACCTGCATGCAGATAGCACATTCATACACATACAGAAATAAATAAAATTAAATTAAAATTTTTTTTAAAAGTGCCCTTGAGGTATAGTGGTCCAAATGAGCCCACTCTCCTAAGGGGGCTTTGACTACAAAGGTCTTACTCTTTTTAAAGATTTTTTAAATTTATGTTCTCCTCGACTCCCCTCCCTTCCCCTCCCCTTCTCTCCTCTCCACATGTGTGAGGGTGCCAGCAGAGGTCTCAGATCCCCTGGAGCTAGAGTTATAGACATTGTGAGCTGCCTGACATGGGTGCTGGGAACCAAACTCTGGTCCTCTGGAAGAGCAGCAAATACCCTTGACTGCTGAGCCCTCTCTCTAGGCCCTTATTCTTCGTCTTTATTTGCAGGACCTGTGGGCACAGAATGGCAGCTGCCTGGCCCCCACATTGAAGACCCCTGAATATTCCAGGATCACTTCCAGGAGCAGGTATTCCTCAAGCCAGTCTAGCCAGTAGTTCCTCTCCATCCTGCCAGCCACACCAGGCATCAGATTCCATCACCTTGTCCCTCAATAAAGGGTATTCATAATTGCCACACACCCCCTCTAACCTTGTCTAAACCCCAACTCTTTCCAACAGCTCCTGGAGCACAGACACAGATTCCCCAGAAGCCCCTCAGTATCTCTATCCCCCTCACCCAAGTTCACCAAAGGCCCATTAATGATAGAATGCAGGCATTAAGGTTATGTAAGATGTCCACAAAGATCAAAGTTTGCAATATGGTTTCTACTGAAATCACATCCCCTTTGCTCCATTAAAAAAAAAAAAAACTTTAGTGGAGACATTCTAAGGTATTGTCCTCTTAAAACTTTCCCTGCCTAATTTCCTCTATTATTATTGCTAATATTAGGATTTTCTATTTGTGTGTTTATGTTGTGTGTATGTTGTGTGTGTGTGTGTGTGTTTGTGGGTGGGTAGGTGTATGGTGGGAGGATGGGTGTGTAGGCCAGGAGTTGATGCTGGGTGCTATCTTTAATTTCTCTTCACCTTATTATTTGAGACAAACTCTCTATTGAACCTGGAACTCACTGATTCTGCTAGGCTGGCAGACTGGCGAGCTCCAGGATCCACCTGTCTTTTGTTTGTTTGTTTGTTTTTGGTTTTTTAATTTTTTTAATTTAATTTATTTATTTATGCATATGAATGTACTGTCTGCATGTAGGCCTGTGCACCCGTGTCGTGCAATGCCACGGAGGTCAGAAGAGGGCGTCGGATTCCCCTGGTACTGGAGTTCTGCTGGAATTGGAGTTATAGACGGTTCTCAGCCGCCATGTGGGTGCTGGGGATCGAACCTGGGTCCTCTGCAAGAGCAGTCGGTGCTCTTAACCACTAGGCCATCTCTCCAGCCCCCTGTCTTTTTTTTTAACGTAGGTGCCAGGAATCCACATTCAGGCCCTCATGCTTTCGGGGCAAGCACTTCATTGGCTAAGCCATTGCTCCCTCCTCTAATCGTTAAGCTCTCCATCTCATAGTGGCACATCAGTTACTATTAATGAACCCATACCAAAACATCACTATTAATTTGTAGGTTTTTTTTTTTCCAGGTGTCTAGTTTTATCTAACAACCTGTGTTCTAGACATCTGGTTAGTTATCACGTCTCCCTAGGTACCTTTTGGCTGTGACAGTTTCTTAGAAAGTTCTTTGTCTTTTATGACTTTGATGGTTTTGAGGAGTTTCAGGTGTTCTATAGAATGCTCCTCACTAAGATCTGTAGGATGCGTTTCTCATGATTAGACCAAAGTTAGGGGTTTGTTTTGAAAGAAGACCTTAGAGCTGGATTTCTCTCTCCTCACATCGTATCAGGACACCTGCTGAAACCAAAAGTTATCCTTGATGACGATCATCTGTATCACTCGGTTGCTGTTAAATTTTTTTTTTTTTTTTTTTTTT
>VZQC01001923.1:963989-1028021 GCA_009823505.1 Rhizomys pruinosus | reverse complement strand
TGGAGAATCAGCTGTAAGTAACAAGAGACCAGAACCTGAAGTGAAACTTTTGTGGTACTGGGGCAATTGATGCTGGTTAGCTGGGGCTGAAAAATCAGCTGTAAGTAACAAGAGACCAGCATCACTGAGGTGAAATCTTCTGGGGAGAATATCTTCAAGGTCAGCACACAGAAGCTGTGACCCAGAAAGGGCCTGAGCCTCCATCTCGAGCCAGAAGCCGGACTTGGTAACGTGTAAGAGTCTCCTATATGGTTCCGGTGTTGAAATTTGAGGGGGTCACAGAGAGCAGCCGAGGCTTGGCACTGTGAGAGGTCAGGAAAGACCATTGGTGGAAGTGCACCTCGGTTGCTGTGAAGACCCCAGGATTGCAGGGGTCATGGAGAGAAGCTGAGGCTTTGCACCAGGAGAGGTCAGAAGAGACCATTGGTGAAGGTGCTGCCTCAGTTTCAGTAGCGACCCCAGCTTTTTGGAGATGCCGGTACCCTGGGACGACCACCAAGAGCAGCGGTAGGTGTAGAATGGAGTCGGCCTGGGCCTGCGAGATGAGTGTGCCACGGACGGCAGAGTCGGAGAGGGGGAGCTGCCGAGACCCTTTGGAGCCCAGAAGATCGTGAGTGAATCCCAGGTGTCCAGCCTTGAGCTACTTGCTGGACTTAGGTTTTGTTTGAGAGTGCCTGATTCTTCCCTTTGAAATAAGACAGTACTTGTTTTGGATTTTACAGCAGCCCACAGTTAAGAGACTTTTAATAGACTGGACTTTTAAGTGTTTGGACATTTTAAGGACTGTGGGGCTTTTAAGGATGTACTGTCTTAGGTTGTGATTAGTGTTAACATCATACTTTGGGGATAAGAACTGGAAAGGTGGTTTAATAGTGATGTGTTTGTGTGTCAAGTTGACAAGGGGTCAATTGTGCTGGATAGCTTTGGTGTCAACTTGACACACCTGGGTTGAGGGAGCCTCGGTTGGGGAATTGGCTCCATTGGATTGGCCTGTGGCCACATCTGTGGTGTATTGTCTTGATTGTTGAGCAGTGACAGTATAAGAAGGCAGGCTGGGCATGAGCCAGAGAGCAAGCCAGGAGCAAGCCAGTGGACAGCATTCCTCCATGGCCTGCGCTTCAGCTCCTGCCTCCAGGTTCCTGCCCTGAGTTCTTACCTTGGGCTCCCTGAGTGATCAACTGTGACCCAGGAGATGTAAGCTGAATAAACCCTTTCCTCCCCAAGTTGGGGTCGGTCAGAGTGTTTTGTCACAGCAATGGAAGACAGACTAGGACAGTCTCCCTATAGCCCCAACAGTCCTGGAACTTGCTCTGTAGACCAGGCTGGCCTTGAACTCACAAAGATCCACCTGCCTCTGCCTCCCAAGTGCTAGGATTAAAGGCATGCACCACCATGCCCAGCTCTGCTGTTAAATTTTATGCTTGATTTGTTTTAGCTCAGTAAATATACTATTGTTTTAGAATAAATATCTAAAAAAATCAAGACATGTATAGTTTACTGTGGTTACCAGAGCAAGGAGACCCATAGATAGAGTAGCTTAGGCAACAGAAATAGATTTTCTCACAGTGCTGGGTGCTGGAAGTCCAGGGTCAAGTCCACATCCAAGTTCAAGTCAGGATCCGTCTGAGACAGAGTGGGCTCTTCTAAGGCCTGTCTCCTGGTCTTGCAGATGGCTGTCCCTCACTGGCTCTTCCAAGAGTCCTCCCTGTGTTTATATCTGTTACCACCCTCTTTTTATAGGATGCCAGTCATAATCAGATGGCAGCAGAAAATATCACAGCTGTAAGATGCTGCTAATACCTGCAATAGACACAGAACCTCTTTTAACCTCAATTTCTTCTCCAAAGGTTCTGCCTGCAATTATACATTCTGACGTGCATTAAGGTTAGGACATGGTATCTGGATGAAGGGGGCAGGAACAACTGAATCTGTACAAATATTTTCACTGCACAGCTCCAGTCTACCTCTTCGCATTCATCTCCCATGCCCCCAGCAGCTGCAGACCTCATCCCTCCCTCTCCCAAGCCTACACTCATCTATACTCTGTTCTGGTCACAGTTCAAATCCTTCTTTACATTTCCCCCAGATGCTCCAGGGAGAATTTACCTCATTTTCCTCCTCCCAAACTGCTAATCCCAGTGTCACAGATTACACATGATACTTTATACTTGTCAATATTTTGTCTCCCAGGGACCAGCAAGCCAGCTCAGTTAACAACTTTCCTATGTGCTGGGCCTGGGCGTCTCAGCCTCAAACAAGACAATCAGGTCCCTATCTTCAAAGTTTGAATTCTGATCAGCAGAGAATATGATAAATACTGGCAAGTGTATTTAAAATTATAAAGCCATATAGTATGACAGAGACAGCTGCTTTGCCAGTAGAAGGTCGTATTTGAGTTGGCACTTGAACTGAGGACAGCCTTGTGGAGTTCTAGTTAAAGATGGGGGGGGTGGAAGGTGTTGGAGGGGAATACTCAGTGGGGGGGGGGGGTCCACGAAGGGACAGGAGAGTAGAGTAGGGTGAGCTCAGGTTCAGGTGTATGTGGTGACCAGTCTGGATATGTTCTGATTAGTTTCCAGAGGAGTACAGAGATCTGCTCTATGTTTTCAAATGTCCAGGGCCCAGTTAGGGGAGGCTAGCTGGCCTTTTTCAAGAGTGGAGGACATAGAAAGACTGGAAAGGGTGGAAATGGGGAGCAGGGTCCTATTTAGGGTGTGGGTTGAACAGTGAGCCTTGAGGAGGGAGTCAAAGATGGCCCTGGGGGTCTGGGCAGTGCTGGGGGTGCGGGGAGGTAGGTTCAGGGCTGCAGGCAGCTCCCCCATCCCATCTCCTGGAGGCTGCATTTCAGGACTCTCCTTCCTCTGTCCAGCCTGGTCCTGCACCCTACCTTGCAGTCTTCTCCCCTTCCAGCCAGAAGCTACTATGGGCCTTGTCCCCTAACTGCTCTGCATCACCACCCACTTTCTGGCCCCCCCCCCACTTTCCCCAGTGCCCTCCCCTCTCAGCACACACCTCTGCCTTCCTGTTTAGCTTCCCTGCACTGGAAGGGGGCTTCTACACGGGAAACCGTCCCCCTACCTAATCAAGACCTCGCTGACTCCTACCTGCCTCCACTGCTGGTACTTCCAGTCATGGGGTGCGGTGGGGCAGAGGGCTAAGGGGGAACTCACTTCCCGCCCCCATGGCTTTGGGAGAACCCTGTCTTCACAAGAGTTGGCTGTGAACCGGTCTTGGTTCCCCGTCTCCTGTGGGGCCTTAAGAGTTTGTTACCCAGTTTGGAAAAGCTGGCACTAAGGTGTCCAGTGACCTGCCTGTGTGGAGCACTTCGTGCAGATCTGTGCTCTGGTGTCCACCGCTGAGTCCTGGCGCCCTCGCAGGTGAGACACTGATGGAGCACACTCTTGCCACAACCACCACTTGCGTCTGAAAGGGTTGAGTGTCAGAAGTGTGTTCCCACACGGCAAATGAGGCTCCTTTGGCCCTGGTGTCCTGCAAGCAGGCCTCTGATGCAGCCCCCGTGTCTAGCATGCAGGGTGGAAGTCGTCTGAACGCCTCATCCGATTCCCGCAAGGCTCCTGGGAGCCAGGTGACCTCCACGTGAAGGGGTTCGCCTCTCGCCCAGGGCTACAGAGCAGACAGCTACTAGAAGAGCACAACCTGCCCCCCAGACCCTGGCTCAGTCCTGCAGGCCAGAGCAACCTCCTGTTCCGTGCTGGGCCTGCTCTGCCCCAGGACTGGCCTCCCCACGTCCACCCCTACTTCCACGCTCGTCTTCTGAGGTCTAGGCTGCTTGGTCTCCCACCACTTGGACTCTGTCTGGGGCCTCTGTGGGAGGAGTGGGGCCAGGCCCAGGCCGGGACACTGTGTTTTGTCACTTGGATAATTTCCAACCTTCCTGTGCCCTGGTACTAGAGCCCGGCATCTTTCCCAGGTCTTTTTTTTTTTTTTTTTTTGAGACAGGGTCTCCCTGTAGCCCCAGCTGTCCCTATGTAGACCAGCCTGGCCTTGAACTCACAGAAATCCACTAGCTTTTGCCTCCCAGGGCTGGGATTAAAATTGTGCAGCACCAGGCCTGGCTTCTAACACTCTTTTACCTTCCAGCAACCCCTTCGAGAGTATCCCAGCTGGTACCAGGTGCCTCCAGTACCTTCCAGCAACAGCTTCGAGGGTATCCCAGCTGGTACCAGGGGCCTCCAGTTTCCGCTGTTATTCTTGACGCTGTCTCGTCAGTCAGGGTCCCATGGGAAACAGATGGCTTCCGCACACTAGGGAAATTCCAGGAGGGTTATTTACAAAGGGTATGCTTACAAAGTGGGAGGGGAGGGGGCAAGGTAGAGGGCAGGGAGCCGGGCCCTGAATCTGGAAGATCATCTCCACTCCTGGAGCTGGAGGAAGGAAGGCCCCCGGGGTCCCCAGGGAGAGAAAGGAGCAGTGAGCAGACCTGTGGAGCTGGCCCGACCTAGAGAAGGCAATCGATGTTCTGACTTCACTGTCCAGCCTGGCCCCTATCTGCCACCGGGATCTGCCACTGGGGTGTCTCTCTGGATAACCCCTCTGGATTTGGAGGACAGCACCCTGCAGGGACCATCCAGGAAGTTAGGGAGAGAATGAAGAGAGGTAGTGGGAAGGAAAGCCAGACTCCCAGCCCAGGCCTGTCAGGACCTCCACACACCTTTGTTGGTCTTTGAATTCCTGAGTGTTTTTTTGCCTCATACAAGTAATTGTACTTTTAACATGGTTCTAAGATATGTCACTCCCTGGGCAAGACCACACCATGTTATCATCAATGCCTGTTGCAGGGCAACCTGTCACCCGACAGCCACCCCTCTAGCCAGGCTGCAGAGGTATTTCTCTCTCTCTCTCTCTCTCTCTCTCTCTCTCTCTCTCTCTCTTCCTCTCTGCAAGTGTGCCTACTGACACTGGGCTGTGGAAGCTTTCTGTTATGTTACAAAATACCCCAGAAAAGCATGAAAGGATTTATTTTGAGGAATAACTTGAGAAGTTTCAGTGCATGGTCACTTAGCTACTTTTAGGCCAGAGGTCAGGCAACGAACCATGTGGGAGGGCCTGGTGGAGGAAGAGAAGGGAGAAAAACATTGAGAAGGGGGCCGAGGTCCCAGTGTGCCCTTCAGGGACAGACGCCAATGACCTGCTTCTTCCAGAAAGGTCTGACTCCCAGTGCTTCTACCATCTCCCCAAATCACCACAGCTGAGGACCAACCCTTCAACACCTGAGCCTTTGAGGAAATTTCCAGATCCAAGCTATAGCACCATTCTCATCAGGCCTCATGCTGGTCGCTCAAGTTTATGCAATGTCACTTATATGGACTGAATAATTGTGTCCTCCCCAAATTCATGTATAGAAATGCTATACATCTCCCCAAGGTAATGGTATCTTATGTGCGCCTTTGGGAGGTGTTTATGTTGTTAAATCTCGGGTAGGATTGCTGGCTTTATAAGAGAGACTGGGGGGCTGGAGAGATGGCCTAGCAGTTAAGAGCGCCGACTGCTCTTGCAGAGGACCCGGGTTCGATCCTCAGCGCCCACATGGCGGCTGAGAACCATCTTTAACTCCAGTTCCAGGGGAATCTGATGCCCTCTTCTGAACTCCGCGGCATTGCATGACACGGGTGCACAGAGCTACATGCAGACAGTACATTCATACACATATGAAAATAAAATAAATAAATAAATAAAAAAGAGAGACTGGAAAGAGGCTGATAAGTCCTTCTGCCAAGTGACGACATGGTGAATCGAGGATGCAGGGAGGTCTGTGAACTAGAAAGTATGCCTCGCCAGATACTGAATCCACTAGCGCCTTAATATTGCAATTCCCAGAGAAATAAATTTCTGCCATGGAAAAGCCACCTAGATTATGGTATATTATTTGTTATTGTTTGGTGTTTTATTTGAGACATAGTCTCACTATGTAGCCCTGTCTGGATTGTAATTTGTTATGACCAGACTAGACTTGAACTCAAGATAATGCTCCTGTCTCTGGCTCCTCATTACTGGGATTACAGCACATGCTCATCACACCTGTTTTTTTTGTTTTTGTTTTATTTTTGAAATAGCCCTTGTAGCACAGGCTAGATCTGATCTAATCTTCTTACCCCACCTTCTAAACGCTGAGATTACAGACATAAGGCCCTGTATCTGGCTATATACTTTCCAGAGTTAGCTTCAGGTGTCAACTTGCCAAACCTGGGAAGAAGGAACCTCAATTGAGGGCATGTCTGTGGAGCATTTTCTTGATTTCTAATTACTATTGGAGGGCCCAACCCACTGAGGACAGTAGGCAGGTGGGCCTGGGCTTTATATTTTTTTTATTTTTTTTATTTTTTTTATTTATTTTTGTATGTGTATAAATGTACTGTCTGCATGCAAGTTTGTGCACCTGTGTCGTGCAATGCCGCAGAGGTCAGAAGAGGGTGTCAGATTCTCCTGGAACTGGAGTTCTCCTGGAATTGGAGTTTCAGATGGTTCTCGGCCGCCATGTGGGTGCTGGGGATCAAACCCGGGTCCTCTGTAAGAGCAGTCGGCGCTCTTAACCGCTAGGCCATCTCTCCAGCCCCAAGGGCCTGGGCTTTATAAAGTAGTTGAATGTCATCAGGGGGCATGCCAGTAACCAGCAATCCTCCCTGGTCTCCGCTTCGCTTCCTGTCTCCTAGTTCCTGCTTCCTAGTTCCTGCCTCGGCTTCCCTTGGTGATGGACTGTGACCTGAGGGTTGTAACGTGAAGCAGACCTTTTCCTATCCACGTTGCTTTTGGTGAGTGTTTTATCACAGCAACAGAACCCTAACTACAACAGTACTTATTTTCGTAGCCTGAATTATGGCAAGTCTGGGGCTAGTAACACCTGCCCAGCTCCCCAAACCCTGTGTAGAACACAAAACAGTATCTCCTTATCCCCAAAGGTACCCTTCATCCTTAGCATTCAGAAGTATCCCCAGCACCTGCTCACAGGAACCTCTGTAGGTGTTTCATAAATGTTGGGGTGAAACTGGAACAAGTAAGTGGAAAAAGAAGGAAAGAATGGGGGAAGTCAAAGAAGAGGTGTCGCCTCTCATACTGGTCAGGCACCTCTACCACTGGCCTCCTTTGTGTTGATCCTGGCTCCCCAGTATATGCAGAGGAGTTCCAGTACTCCCCAATGAAACAGCCCCTGTTTGCGGCCGTGCCAGTGCCTAGGCTCTGAGCTCTCATCCCCACCCCAGCATCTGCCTCCCTGTACACCCTCATTGGGACACCCAGAGCCCATCCCTGCCCAGTTCTCCATTGGAGAACCCTGTGCTCCTGACACCTGCAACTCCAACCTACTCTTCACCATGTCACAGGTGCGCAGTGGGGAGGTTGGGGAGAAGGAAACAGGCCAATACGCTGGCTTCCGCCCTGCTGGGTCCTCTCCAGCTGGCCATCCTTGCCAGAGCAATTTTGGCTCCCACTCTGGATGAGAATGTCCCTTCACCATGCCAAGCTACAGTGCTGAGTCTATCCTGTCTTACACTGAAAAAGTTTCTGGAGGCTTCAAGGACCTCATGTATGTCCTTGCTGGGCTATTTCTTACCTAGTCCTTCTGGGATGTGCTTTTTAGATAGTTGAATCAAGTGTAAGTGTCCCTTGATTGATTTTTGTTTTTATGTTGAAATTTAATCTTGAGTTTAAAAATTGTCATTGTGCTATTGTCAGGTGTTTGGACAGATTTTATGTTATTTGTCCCCTGAATCTGAGAAGGAGCTAGTGTTTTCCTTTAGAAGGGAAGGTAGAGACAAGACAGGTGTTGGGGGGGCACCTAGCTAGAGCTGGAAGGTCAGGTTGGGATTCCACTGTAATCTGTTCTCGGTCAGGTCAGGTACACGTGGCACAATGTTTTATGGGCTCTGCCTAGGATGTGTTTTGCAATGACTGCTTGGATATTTTGTAGCAAGAAGTTATCAAGCTGGATCTGGTGGCTGGCACCTGTAATTACTGCACTTGAGAGGCTGAGCCAAGAGGGTCACATATTTAAGACTCAAAAAAACTAAGAAAAAAAGTTACTAAAATATGCTTTCACAAAGCACCTGAGATTTTGGACTAGGAAGCTAGTCCACCTGTTACTCAGTTGGGATTGTGCCATTTGGAGCTAGTCACTTACATAATTTTTCTGCACTTTAGTTTGCTCATCTGAAAAGTAGAAATAATGGCCAGCCTGGTCTACAGAGTGAGTTCCAGGACAGCTGGGGCTATAGGGAGACCCTGTCTCGAAAAGACCAAAAAAAAAAAAAAAAGTAGAAATAATAATAGGACTTTTTTTTCATCCCAGAGGATTTTTTTTTTGTCAGAATTATATAAAATGATGGATGTGACCAACCATCACAGCCCAAAGGCCTTTGCTGTCCCTGCATGGCAGGGTGGGTCTGTTTCCAACCTTACAGCATTTATGTGTGATTGGCAGCCTCGGGAGCTCAGCCGGATGGCCTGACTTTAAGACACCCCCATCAGCTGAATGGCAGTGTCTGCTTCCTTCCTCCCCCACACTTACTTCCTCTGCACAGACAGCATGGTCAGGAACAGGGTGGTCTGTCCTTTTTGCCGAAGCCAGAAGCAGCAGCTGGCCTTGCTAGTATCTGGAGGCAGAGACTGACTGTTAAAATTTATACTGGTGGCATAGGTGACACTGAAGAAGCCAGAATGCTATTGTGCTGCCCTCCCTGGGATCCTGAAGGGAAGTCACAGAGTCATAGTCCCCTCAGCATGGCCAGCCCAACAAGGAAGCTTGTTTAGCTAAAGAGGGATGATATAACCAAGGTCCTGCAAGGTGCAGAGTGCATCTTGAACAGTATGCCATGGTTCAGTCTCCTCTCTCTCTCTCTCTCTCTCTCTCTCTCTCTCTCTCTCTCTCATCTCTCACACACAGGCTGAGGTAGATGAGGTAGATTATAGGGCATAACTTGCTTCATGTTACTTCCTAATTTTCTTAATATTCCTTCTTTGTAACATAGTAACAAAATTCCAATTCACCAGGGTGGTGGCCCATGTCTTTAAATCCCAGCACTTGGGAGGCAGAGGCTTTTGTGAGTTCAAGGCCAGTCTGGTTCTACATAGTGAGTTCCAGGAAAACTGGGGCTACAGGGAGACCCTGTCTCAAAAAGACCAAAAAAAAAAATCAAATTCAAGAAACCAAACACAGCCATGTTGGTTGTTTCCTCAATCTCTGTTAGTTAGTTAGTTAGTTAGTTAGTTAGTTAGTTAGTTAGTTAGTTTAGTTAGTTTTTGAGGCAAGGTCTCTCTCTCTGAACCTGAAGCTCAGCAGTTTGGCTAGACTGACTGGCCAGCAAGCCCTGGGCTCCTCCTGTATCTGCCTCAGCAGCGCTGGGATTACAGGTGCTCCCTACAGGGCTTTCTTTGGATTTTACTATGTGAGTTTTATTTATTTATTTATTTATTTATTTTTTGCTTTTTTTTAAATTTTATTTTATTTTCATGTACTATCTGCATGTAGGTCTGTGCACCCATGTCGCGCAATGCTGCGGAGGTCAGAAGAGGGTGTCGGATTCCCCTGGAACTGGAGCCAAAGATGGTTTTCAGCCGCCATGTGGGTGCTGGGGATCGAACCCGGGTCCTCTGCAAGAGCAGTTTGCGCTCTTAACCGCTAGGCCATCTCTCCAGCCCCACTATGTGAATTTTAGAGAATGAACTTGGGGCTTTATAAATGTAAGCCCAGCAAGCATTTTGCTGACTCAGCTCCCTAAATCACATTTTAAAAATAAAAAGTCTGTTTTAAATAAATTATCTATGTGTATGAGTGTATGGCCTGCATGTGTGTAAGTGTACCCATGCCATGCAGTGCACACAGAGATCAGACGAGGGTGTCAGATCCCCTGGGACTGGAGTTACAGTTGTTAGCTGCCATGTGGATGCTGAGAACTAATACTGTAATGGCAGCCAGTGCTCTTAACTACTGAGCCATCTCTCCAGCCCCTTAAATGACTAATATTATAGTTAAGACTTTATTTTTAGAGCAATTTTAGGCTCATGGCAAAATTGAGGGGGCGAGGTACAGAGATTTCCTGTGTAATCAGTATTGATGCAAATGTACAAGCTCCCCATTATTAACACCCCCAACACAGTGTGTGATGTTACAGTTGGTGACCCAGCAGGAGTATGTTGTTATTATCCCGGGTCCAGAGTTTCCTTTAGGGTCATTCTTGATGGTGCCTGTTCTGTGTTTTATCCTGGGTTTCCTGACAGGGTCTCACTATGTAGCTCTAGCTGGCCTAGAATTCACAGTGTAATCCAGGCTGACCTGGAGCTCACGCAGATCCTTCCTGCCTATACCTCCTCCTGAGTGCTGGGATTAAAGATGTGTGTCGCCATGCCTGGCTGTTCCATGGGTTTAGACCAGTGTGTGCTAATGTGCGCCTACCATTCCAGACTCAGCTGGGACAGTCTCACTGCTCCATGGCTGTGTCCCATCTGTCGGTCCTTCCCTCTCCTCAGCTCTTGGTTTCCCTTTCCCAAAAAGCTGGAGAGCTGAAACCCATCTCCATCCTTTTCTCACTGGCTTCTTTCACTTAGCAATAGGCATCTATTTTCCTCCATGTGTTTTTTTCACTTATTTATTTTTATTTTATGTGTGTGTTAAGCCTACATGTATGTAACTATACCCGTGTCATACAATGCCCACAGAGGACAGAAAAGGGTGTTGGATCCCCTAGACCTGGAGCGATGGATAGTTGTTAGCCACCATATGGATGCTGGGATTTGAACCTGGACCCTCTGCAATATCAGCCAGTGCTCTTAACCATGGAGCCATCTCTCCAGCCCCATCCTCCATGTGTTTTCATAGGTTGGTGGAGCATTCATTTGCAGCAGCGAAGGTGAACACTATTCTGTTGTCTACATGTGCCGCAGTCGATTTACTCTTTCACCTCCTACAGGGCATCTCGATTGACTCCAAGTTTTGGCAGCAAAGCTATTAATAGATATTTATGTAGACACAAAGTTTTCATTCCTTTGGGCCAATATCAAGGAGCTGGATTGTAAGGTAACTGTGATGGTTAACCTTCTTTGTCTGCTTGACTAGATTTAGAATCACCATGGAAACGTACTTCCGACTATGTCTATGAACATGTTTTCAGAAAGTTTGTTGAGGAAGAAAGACCCACTCTGAATGTGGGCAGTGCCATTTTACCAGCTAGGAGTACTAGACCAAATGAAAAGGAGAAAGAAGGGCTGGAGGGATGGCTCAGCGGTTAGAGCACTGGCTGCTCTTAAAAAAGATCCAGGTTCAAATCCCAGCAGCCACATGATGGCTAACAACTGTCTGAATTCCAGTTCCAGGGGATCCAACACCCTCTTCTGACCTCTTCAGGCATTGCACAACATGTGTGCACTTACATATAAGAAGACAAAACACTCATACATGTAAAATAAAAAAAATAATTTTTTTTCTTTTTGAGACAGAGTCTCACTGTAGCCCTGGCAATCCTGGAATTCACTATGTAGATCAGGCTGGCCTTGAACTCACAAAGATCTGCCTGCTTCTGCCTCCCAAGTGCAAGGATTAAAGGTGCACACCACCATGCCCTGCTATTTTCATTTTTATGTGTATGAATGTGTTACCTGCATGTGTGTAAATACATCCATGCAATACCCCCAGAGGACAGAACAGGGTAAGATGCAGATTCCCTGGAACTAGAGTTACAGATGGTTGCAGCCACCATGTGGGTGCTGGGAACCAAACTCACGTCCTCTGCAAGAGCAGTCAGTGCTTTTAACCACTGAGCCATGTCTCCAGGCCCATGATGATTTTTTTTTTATTTTTATTTATTTCTGTATGTGTATGAATGTACTGTCTGCATGCATGTCTGTGCACCCGTGTCGTGCAATGCCGCGGAGGTCAGAAGAGGGTCTGGAATTCCCTTGGAACTGGAGTTCTCCTGGAATTGGAGTTTCAGATGGTTCTTGGCCACCATGTGGGTGCTGGGGATCGAACCTGGGTCCTCTGCAAGAGCGGTTGGTGCTCTTAACCACTAGGCCATCTCTCCAGCCCAATGATTTTTTTTTTTAATTTGCAGCCCTGGATCTCCTTGCATAGACTAGGCTGCCCTTGAACTCACAGAGATCTGCCTGTCTCTGCCTCCTGAGTGCTGGGATTAAAGGCATGTGCCACCATGCCCAGCTTATATATTTGATTTTTAACAAGATAAGTAATATACAGGCTTCTAGTGAGGAGCCATAGGCTCAGGCCCATTCCTGAGTCATGTGCCCTAGGGACTTCTTTCAATTTTTTTGAGGTTTCTCTGTTTGTCATCTTCATATCTCTGAATCTTATGCTTATTCTATTATTTCTTGATTTTTTTCCCATTTGAGATGCAACTGATCCGGGTACAAGGCTGTAATTCAGCTACTCAGGAGACTAAGGGAAGAGGAAGTTCAAGTTCAAGGCACACCTGGAATATAGAGTGGGTTCAATGCCACCCCTAACTTAGTAAGACCCTATTTAAAAATAGAAATCTTAAAAAACATAAGATTGGGGCAATAGCTTGTGGGAGAACATTTGTCTGATATGTCAAGGCTGAAGAGTTAATCGCTAATACTAGATGGAAAGATCCACTTGACAGGCTCCCAGCTGCAGCAGGTGAGAAGCTAGTCCTTTTTCTTGTCCTTGTCTATATTCACATTTACCTTTTTCATAATAAAGTTGTGGTTTATGTTTAATTAAAATAATATTCAGGATTCCACTACTGTGCCTGATAAGTGCCAGTCACTACCTACCCAAATTGGCAAATTGTATGTATACAGACTCTTTCGATATAACAAGTGTTTTCTTCTTGTAGTTTAGCTGGTTGGTCAACAGGTGATTGGTAAACAGGGGCACAAGCCCAAAGCTGCTTTCTGCCATGTTTTGAAGCCAACAATTAAAAATATGGCCTTGCTGGGAATATGGCTCTACAAAGCAAATAAGCAAGCAAGTTCAAGGTGAGACTGTGTTATAGACTTCAAAGCAAATAAGCAAGCAAGTTCAAGGTGAGACTGTGTTATAGACCACAAAGCAAATAAGCAAGCAAGCAAGATATATCAAAGGTAAGAGGGCCTTAGCAATGAATGGATCCCCCCGGCCCAAATGGTAAGCTGAAAACCCCTTTTTACCTGTTCATTCTTTTTTTATTAATTTTATTTATTTCTGTATGTGTGAATGTACTGTCTGCATGCAAGTTTGTGCACCCGTGTCGTGCAATGCCGCGGAGGTCAGAAGAGGGTCTTGGATTCCCCTGGAACTGGAGTTCTCCTGGAATTGGAGTTTCAGACGGTTCTCATCCGCCATGTGGGTGCTGGGGATCGAACCCGGGTCCTCTGTAAGAGCAGTCGGCGCTCTTAACCGCTAGGCCATCTCTCCAGCCCCTTACCTGTTCATTCTTAGGAGACAGAGGGTACACACAGGAAGATGCTAAGACTCTGTGCCTTTTTGGTTTTTAACTTTCATTTATTTATTTGTGTGGGGGCAGTGGAGGATTATGGCAGTGCATTGGCTGTCAAAGGACAATTTATCAAAGTTTGTTCTCTCCTTCTAGGTATGTCCTGGGAATTATTTCAGGTTAACCGGCTTGGCAGCAAGCCTCCTTTCCTGCTGAGCCATCTTGCCATTCCCACTAGTTGTTTAATTGATAAAGAAAGCTACCTCTGACTTGTGATTATGTGGGGTGTTTTGTTTGTTTGCTTGCTTGCTTGATTTGTTGTCTTCGGTGACAGGGTCTTACCCTGGAGTTCACTGTAAAACCCAGGCTGGCCCTGAACTCCCAATCTTCCTACCTCAGCCTCCAAAATGCTGGGATTACAGACATGAGCTTCCATGGTGGGCTAGCTTGTATCTTCATTGTTGGTGAACCTGGTCTCTTTTAGAGGTAGATTTGTACAAGGCCCATCTCCGAGGAGGACACAGAAGCCCCAGGGCTCAGGCTTTCATGGAGAAGAAATGACTGTGCTGGTGTTTTTTATTGGTATCAATGTTTTTATTAGGGGTCTCCTTACAAAGTTGCAAGAGGAAAAACACAAACCTAATAAAGGACTTGTATCCAGGACATATAAAGAACACTTGTAACTCAATAATAAGACAAACAACCCCATAAAAAATGAGCAAAAATCTCAAGCAAATGCTGTGATAGAGATGACTTAGAAGCATGTGAGCAGCTCGTTTATCATCCTGAGGCTGTACCCAAGGCTGCGCTGAGTAATTCCAGCCTCACCCACTAGTAAGGATGCTGAGTGCCTGCAGCCATCAGACCCTGAGACACTGGTGGGAACACAGAACCCTTCATTCCTGTCAAAAATGGTCAGGTATTTTTCTCATTAAACTCTGTGCTTGTGGACATAGTCCCACGGCAAGTTATTTACCCTTGAGAAATAAAACATGTTCACAGGCAGACCTAAGGTTCATAGCGTCTTCAATCATAGTCATCCCAAACTGAAAACAATCCAACATCCACTTAATTTAATTCCTTGAATTAATTTGAGCTAGGTGTGGTGATGCATCCCAGCACTTGGGAGGCAGAGGTGGGAGGATTGCCACAAACTAGAGCCACAAAGAGAGACCCTGTCTCAGAAAATGGGGAGGGCTGGGAAGATAGCTCAGTGGAAAAAGCACTTGCCATGGAAGCATGAGAACTGGAGTTTGAATCCTCAGAGTCCACATAAAGCCAGGTGCTGAGGGGCACGTCTGTAATCCAGCGATCCTAGGGCCAGATGGGAGGGGACACAGGAGAATTCCTGGAAGCTGTCAGGCCAGGTAGCCTGGGATATGCATGTCAAACAACAAAGAGACCCCATCTCAAACAAGGTGAACACCTGAATTTGTCCACTGATCTTCACACGTTCCATGTGGCACACGTGTGCCCACATGAACACACACAAAGATAAATAGAAAAACGGACATAAAAAACAATATGCTGGGGCTGGAGAGATGGCCTAGCTGTTAAGAGCGCTGACTGCTCTTTTACAGGACCCAGGTTCGATCCCCAGCACCCACATGGCAGCTAAGAACTGTCTGTAACTCCAATTCCAGGAGAACTCCAGTTCCAGGGGAACGGATACCCTCTTCTGACCTCCTCGGCATTGCATGACACGGGTGCACAAACCTACATTCAGACAGTACATTCATACACATACAGAAATAAATAAAAATTAAAAAAATATTAAAACAATATGCTAGGGGCTGGAGAGATTGCTCAGCAGTTAAGAGCACTGACTGGTCTTGCAGAGGACCCAGGTTCGATTCCCAGCACCCACATGGTGGCTGAGAATCATCTTTAACTCCAGTTCCAGGGGAAACTGACGCCCTCTTCTGACCTCCGTGGCATTGCATGACACGGGTGCACAAACCTACATGTAGACAATACACATAAAAAATAAACAATATGCTTCCTGTGCCAAAAGCTTTTCATTCAAGAATGTTTCCCTTAAAAAAAATAAATAAAAATATTTTTAAAAGGTTAAAAAAAAAGAATGTTTCAGAACTTAAAATAGCAAAACAAAAATGGGTGGTAAGATGGCTCAGCGGGTAAAGGAGACTGCCACCAAGCTTGACCTGAGTTCAATCCCCAGGCTCCACATGGTGGAAGGAGAGGGGTAATTCCAGCAATTGTTCTCTGACCTCTACACGTGTGCTTGCTGTGGCATAAGTGCTCCACCCAACAAAATAAATAAATGAAAAAAAAAAATTATAAAGTCTGAATGCTGGCTGGGAAGTGTTTGTCCAGCATGTATGGGGCCTGGGGAAGCGCTTGCTGTGATATGTGAATGGGTCCCCTTCCTGGCTGCTGCAGGGCTGTCTTCCCAGGGTTTTGCTCAGTGAAACTCCCTACCTCTTTCTTTACTGGGATTTGCTCTCTAGACCTTTGATCTTCTCCTGGCATTCACCTCGTGTTCATGTCAGAGCGCATCTTGGAGCACTGTCTTGAGACAGAGTGTGGGAGGTAAGTTTTCTAAGATCTTGGGCTCAAAGCCTCTTTCTGGCTGGGGATGTAGCCCAGTGGTAGAGGGCTCGCCTAGCACGCATAAGGCTCTTGTCCAACTCTCAGTACTGTCAACAATAAAAATAAAAGGCAACTGACAGTGTCTCAAAATTAGGCTTGGCATAGGACAAGAGCAGGCTGATCTGGACATGGTGGTGCCTTCCAGCAGTCCAAACTACACAGCAGCTGAGGGCTAAGGATCATGAGTTCAAAGCCAGCCTAGATAATATAAAGAGACACCCTTCACCCTCATAGCCTAAAGCAAGTATCTCTAGTTGGAAATCCTTTTTTTTTTTTTTTTTTTTTTCTTTTTGAGTCGGGGTCTCCCTGTAGCCCCAGCTGTCCTGGAACTCGCTATGTAGGCCAGGCTGGCCTTGAACTCACAGAGATCCACCTGCCTCAGCCTCCAGAGTGCTAGGATTAAAGGCATGTGCCACCATACCTGGGAGTGCATGGTTTACTTGGTGCTGGGGATAGAACACAGGGCCTTGTGCATGCCAGGCAAGCCAATTCAGCCTCAGCCCCAGCTCCCATGACCTAGAATTCGAAGGCGCTGACTCCATTGACGTTTCCCTTCCATTGCAGTTGGATTGCTTTTACCCTTTTTGGAAGCTTCTGGAGTCTATAGTCTTGCTGATTTGCAGTTTCAAGGTGAAGTGCACTGATGATGTCTGTGTTGGGAGCCTAGTGGGACTTCTTTTTTTAATTCCTGTTTGAGGATTTCATGCATGCATATAATGGATCTTGAATGAGTCCGCCCCTTTCCCCTCCAATCCCTCCCCATCCCTGTCCTCCCCACTACTTTTCCTTTTCAGCTTGATATTCTCTCTCTCTCTGTTTCCCTCCCTCCCTCTCTCTCTCTCTAACTCTACTGAGTCCATTTAGTGCTACGTGCATATGCTTCAGGGGCGTGGCCCCCTCACAGGGGCTGCATCCCAGAAGACAGCTGTCCTTCCCCATGCATCCATCCATTGCCAATAGCTCCCCAGATAGGGATGGGACTTTATGACCACCCCCTCACCCCGTTCATGGTGGAATTTTGGTTAGCTTTATCATGTCATAGCCACTGTAAATTTGTGTACACAAGCAAGGACCTTGCCATTGGTGAGACTTTTTAAATCAGAATACCTATATCCATCAGTGCTAGTAGTTTTTCTTTGATAACATTTTCTTTGTGGAATTTTTGACATTCCTAAGTTGGATCTCTTGGCTTAGTTTTCCTTTTTCTTTTTTTTTTTTTAATTTATTTTTTATGTGTATGAATGTACTGTCTGCATGCAGGTTTGTGCGCCCATGTCGTGCAATGCCGTGGAGGTCAGAAGAGGGTTTTTGATTCCCTTGGAACTGGAGTTCTCCTGGAATTGGAGTTTCAGATGGTTCTTAGCCGCCATGTGGGTGCTGGGGATCGAACCCAGGTCCTCTGCAAGAGCAGTCGGTGCTCTTAACCACTAGGCCATCTCTCCAGCCCCCTTGGCTTAGTTTTTCTTTTTTTTTTCTTTTTCTTTTTTTTAATTTATTTATTTTCTATGTGTATGAATGTACTGTCTGCATGTAGGTTTGTGCACCCGTTTCGTGCAATGCCGCGGAGGTCAGAAGAGGGTGTCGGTTTCCCCTGGAACTGGAGTTCTCCTGGAATTGGAGTTAGAGACGGTTCTCAGCCGCCATGTGGGTGCTGGGGATTGAACCTGGGTCCTCTGCAAGAGCAGTGGGCGCACTTAACCGCTAGACTATCTCTCCAGCCCCAAGCTTAGTTTTTCTTTTTTTTTTTTTTTTTTTGGTCTTTTCGAGACAGGGTCTCCCTGTAGTCCCAGCTGTCCTGGAACTCACTCTGTCGACCAGGCCTTAAACTCACAATGATCCACCTGCCTCTGCCTCCCAAGTGCTAGGATTAAAGGCGTGCACCACCACGCCCGGCTAGCTTAGTTTTTCTTAATATTCTTTTTTTTTCTTACCTGGTTTCTATATTTTTGCCTTTTAGTTCTATATTTTGGAGAGATCTTTTCAATTTGATGAGATGGTCCCGAGAGCTTGTCCAGTTTAATGGCTTTGCATACTATTTACATGGGCATGACTTGCAAATCTCTGGCACATGTACACCTACACATACAGACACACAAAGATTAAAAAACAAAACAAAACATGCCATTCCATTTCCAACTGGACCTCCCTGTCTCCTGAACTCCAGCTTCCTGTATCTGACTGCCATCTCTACATCTCCACTTCCAAATTTAACAGGCACCTTGGTTCAACATGTCCAGAATAGAGTGCTGCTTTCTCATTTTTGTGGTAGGCTGAGTAAAGGCCCCTGAAAAGATAATCACACCCTTACCTCTGGGATCTGTGAGTGTTAGCCTAGGGCCTGAAAGGCCTGGCAGCTGTGATAAAGTTGAGGGTTTGGAGGTGGGGTGCGTTCCTGGATCCAGATGAGGCCGTGCATGCAATCACACGCATCCTCATAAGAGGAAGGTGAGGAGGGCAGAGGAGGAAGTGGATGTGAGGGTGGGAAGGCCTGGGAGCAAGGGCAAGCGGCTTCCAGCAGCTGGAAGATGAGGACAGGGTTTCTCCTGAAGGCAGCAGCCCTGCCAGCTTTAGACCTGAGAGGCTGATCTCACACAAGCAGCCTTGGAATGGATGGAGAATCAGGGTACAGTGTGTTCCAGCAGCACACTCGCCTCGTGTAACGATGGCTGCTGGAGAATGATGTACTCTGCACCCGTGCTTCTCCCACAGCCACCTCACATCAGTCTCAGGCACCCTCATCTCTTCTGTGCTTGGGGTCTGAAACTTTGGGGGTCATTCTTGGATCTTCTTGGTCTCAAGCCTGTAATCCAATCTACCAGGAAATTCCTTCAGTGGGACCTTCGACACACTGAGCCTGGTCTTGTTAACTCCAGTGCTTCCTGCACAGGTTGGGCTGTGTTTAGAGTGTGTCCCCAGTGTGCTGTTTCTGTGGTGGTGGAACCTTTAGGAGGTGGGCCTGCGGCAAGGTCATTAGGTCATGAAGGAATACTTGGTGTCCTCAAACGACAGAGTTAGCGCTCCAAAAAAATCCAAAGGTCTCTTTCATTAAAATGTGAACCCACATACAGGCATTTGGCTTCATCCACCATTGGCTGTGCCCTTTCTGACTCCCTCATGTGATGCAGCTAGGGACCCACCCTGGGACACCAGCACATGACGTTTGGGTCCTCTAAGCCACCATGAGCTACAGAAACATCCTTACTTATGAAGAACCCAGACCCAGGTGGCTTGTTACAAACAGAAACTGGACTAAACCTTTGGGTCACTCACAACAAAAGTGCCCAGGCTCCTCGGCCTTGCTGCGTACTTACGCCGCTCTCCCCTGAACCCATCCTCTCTGGAGGACCCAGGGTGATCCACTTAAAGGAGGTAAGATCAATGTCCAGGATACATGCAAAACACCCAGATGACAAGCAACCACACATACTGGGCAGGGAAACCAGCCTCTCTTTCTTATGTGTCACTGAAGAGTTGTAGCCTCTATCAGGATACTCTCAGTGAGTGGACAGGAAGTGGGTCAGATGTACAGTACAACGTGGCACCTTGTGGTTCTGTCAGCTTGGGGTACAACAGCCCCCCCTTTCCTACCCTGACATGCTGTGAGGGACATAGGCCAGTCCCTGACCTCTAGGCTCAGGCCCAGGCCCTCATGTGTGGCAGCAGTGTCTAGGCTGAGGTATGTATAGCTCTGCGAAGATTTGGGATACCTGCCAGCTATCAGAGGGGCAGACAGCAGAGAACTCGCTCCAGGATTCTGGGAACAGAGGAAAGAGAAAGTATCTGTGACCCAAGCTCTCATCCCAAGTGCCTGCCTCAGATCCCTTTGAACCTTGCTTACACGGATAAAGTTGTTAAGAATGCAGGGCTGGGCGTGGTGGCGCATGCCTTTAATCCCAGAACTCAGGAGGCAGAAGCAGGTAAATCTGTAAGATCGAGACCAGTGTGGTCTATATTTTGAGTTCTAGGCCAACTGGAGCTATAGAGAGACCCTCTCTCAAAAGGAAAGAAGGAAGGAAGGAAGGAAGGAAGGAAGGAAGGAAGGAAGGAAGGAAGGAAGGAAGGAAGGAAAAGAAAAATAAAAGTACCTGGCTCTCCTCAGAATGGCCCTTAACTGACTACACTGGTCCACAAAGTAGGCCTGGCATAAGGGTTTCCTTCTCCTGGGCCAGGTCTCTGCTCAAATAGCTCATCACCTAGGCCCCTTTCCTCTCCTGCCTTGGGCACACCCTCTGCCCTTTGTCCCTTCCTTATATCAACCCGCTGGGTCTGTTCAGGTGGCATGCTCATGTCTGTCTGTCAGCTCAGCTCTAGGATAGCTGCTTCTGAAGGCAGGCATCTTTGTAGCACCCAGGAGAGCACCACAGGTACTGAGTAGAAGGAGGAGGGAGGAAGGGAGGGGGGCGGTTCTTCTGCTGGTACCCTCTGCAGTACACAGGTCCCAGAATCCCCATTTGCCTTGAACAGTGTTCCAGCCCCTGTGAGCTGCCTCCTCTTGTCCCCATAGACTCCCTTGTCCTTATTGTTGTGGTTTTCCAGGAGCCAGCTGACTCCTGTCCCGTTTAACCAAGGCCCTTACCCTTTCATAGCCTAGGCTTTTGCTTTTCACAAGTAGCTTATGATCTTTGACTGGGGGCCTGGTTCCCTTCTGGGCTCTTACTAACTTGGGAAATCCAGCTTTCTGCCTCAGAGAAAGATGTGACTGGTGCTCCCTCTGTTTAGGAAGTAAATAGAATCAGAAAGGTTACACAACCTGTCTGAGTCCATAGGGCTGCTAAGAGGCAAGGTGGGGACTTGATCCTGGGCCACTGACCACAGAACCTTGGGTTCTAACAGTTCGCGGGCCCCTGGCTGTATTTGTCCAAATTTTTGATGGTGGTAGGAGTGCCCACTCCACAAGCCTTCTGCTGGAAGGCCACGTTAGTATTTCCTGTAATTAGGCCTCTGGGGTGGGGCTGAGCTACCTGCCAAGTTTAGCACTGTTGACAGGAACTTGGAACTTGCTCCTCTCTCCTGGCGCTTCCACTGCCTCCCTCACCCCAGAGGAAGCAACCTGGGGGGTGGGTACTTCTCTGAATACTGAGCAGGAGCTACAGAGGACCTTATGGGGGAACCCTGGCATGAGGCACAGGCTCTTGGACCACACAGTGCAGATAACCTTTTCCCCTGCGGGGAGGGGGGATGTCCCACAAGGAGTCCAGTCTCCAAGGCCCAGGGATGCAGAGCAGTGCCCGAGGAGGCCAGCAGTCTGGCTTTACAGGAGACACGGAGGAAGCTGTGCCTGAGGAAAAGCCAAGAAGCCACTTTTAGAGGGATACTGAAAGGGTTCATGTCCTGAATTCTAGAACATTCCTGCTGGAAGCCTGGGCACCTCCTCCTGCCTTGTGACCCCTCTACGCATCTGGCGTGTTCCAAGGCTTAGTACCTAGCCCTTCCTCCTCTGCCTCCCTGGCTGAGTTCCTGCAGAACACATGAGCATCTTCATTCCCTGCAGAACACACGAGCATCTTCATTCCCTGCAGAACACACGAGCATCTTCATTCCCTGCAGAACACATGAGCATCTTCATTCCCTGTAGAACACATGAGCATCTTCATTCCCTGCAGAACACATGAGCATCTTCATTCCCTGCAGAACACATGAGCATCTTCATTCCCTGCAGCCTACTGGCCATCACGGATGGGCTTGATTATAGCTGGGTCACTGTGTAGCCCTAAGAAGGCTCATTCTATGGCAAAGATAGTGGAATGTGGACCCTCTTCCCCTGTACCCTGCCCAGCTCTAGCCCACAGGGTCCATTTCAGACACTCACACAGACCTACCTCCAGGGTCCCAAAAGAATATACATTTGGAAGGAGTCTGAGCCCTCCTCCCTGCCCTGGCTTCTGATCCCCTGGCCTCCCTTCTGGCCTTAGGCCTGGTCCTGCCCATCCCTCATCCGCACTCATCCTCTCCATTGCCCTCAAGCAGCCTTTGTTCTGGCTGCACTGGGCCCCCTAGGCTTGCTGTCTAGCCTCTTTGGTTAATATCAATTTGGCCTTCAAGACCCAACTCGGGCACTTCCTTCCCCAAGTAGCTGTCCCTGATCCCCACACATCCATACTTTCTATTCTAACCAGGACAAGCTAGAGGGAATGGTGCAGTCTAGACCAGGGCACCTGCTCTAGGGTAGAGAGGTGGGACATAAGGAGCCTCACTCTGAGGGGTCTTCAAGCTTTGGGCTGTCCCAAGGCTCAATGCCAAAGGCTGCAAGGAGGAGTTTTCCACATCCTGCCCACCTGGACCATTCCCCATGGCCACTGGCTCATGGCCACTGATACCACTCTGATCCTCAGACTCATCATTTGTGGATTGAGAACAAGGAGACTTGTGCCAGGTGGCAGGCCATAGCATGTCAGGCCTCTAATTCACACTTGTTGGTAACTGCTAATGACAACTTGATTCCATCACCTATGCCTATGAGCTAGTGCTGGGTGAGCAGCCCGCAGGAGAGGAGTTTGTTGTAGCAACTCCAGCTGGCCCCATCCCAACCTTTAAGCACCTCTGTGTGTGTAGTGAGTATGTGCATGTGCATTTACAAGTGCATGTGCTGTGTGTCCTGCCAAGAGGATCCTACTCCACCACTCTCTGTTTTATTCCTTGAGACAGGGTCTTTTCACCAGACCTGGAACTAGGCTGGAAGCCAGCAAGTCCCGGTGATCCTCCTGCTTCTACCCCCTCCCCCCCAGGGTTGGGATTACAGGTGTGGGTACAGCTTTGCCATCCTTTCTCTCATGGGTGCTGGCTGCCATCTGAACTCAGGTCCTCATGTCTGAGAGGCAAGCGCTCTTGAGCCATCCCACTTGAGCCAACCCACTGAGCCATCTCTCCAGTCCCCACTCTAAGCACCCACTTCACTGTCCCTGCCCTGACTCTTCCTCCAGCCCCCACTGTCACATACAGTCCCTTCTCTGCACATTTCTGTCCTTCCCGTCTATCTCACCTCTCTGGGATCCTAGCATTCTGTAAAGTCCTGGCACTCAGCTGTGCAGGAATGAGACTAAGCTGGACCTCAGAGACCATCTAGCCCCATTCATTCTGAAGCTGAGGCCGGGGAGCCCAGGTGCAGGACAAAGGACACCAGGGAGGTGGGACAGCATCAGAAGGCAACAAGCCATGCGAGGACCTTAAACTAGGCATTGAGTTTAATCACAGATGAGATCTGGGTTCCGGAAGGCTTCAGGAGCTGCAGCTGCAGGCGAGACTGCAGGCCAGCGTGTGGGGCATCCTTGGGACATGGCTGCGTGTCCTGTAGCTGGCTCCACAGGGAACTCAACCATCTTGGTGTCAGTCACAGTCTGGGCAGCAGGCCACGAGGGTCTGCTCTTCACAAGCAGCTTCCGCGAAGCCCAGAAACCTTGCTCCTACTGGGCATCCATCTCTGGCTCTCTGCTACATATTCTGGGGTACACAACCAACACCTTTTTCGTAACACCTCGGTCCTTGCCTGGCCCAGAGTCCTACACCCCTCTTCCTGAACATTACTCCGTTCACTAGGCCTTCTGTCCAGGTTCCACTTTTCCCAAATGTCTACACAGTGTGCTGTCCAAACCCAAATCAGATTAGGCCGTCCTAAAACCCTCTGGCTCCTGATTGCCTGCAGGATAAGGTCTGACCTCCTTTTGCTCCTTCCCAGCTCTTTGTCTCTGCATCTAGTGCCTGAACCCTAAGAGGAGAGGGATTTCACAGGTAGGAGGTGGCCCTTCTCCAGATGTAGGACTTATGAGGCTCTATCTGCCCTGCCTCCCACTCTCAGGCCTGGCCTCAGAAGACCTCACAGGCCTGGCCTGCTCAGATAGACAGGCTGTCCAGAGGCAAGTATGTGGGGAATGGAATTGGGGATCTGAGCCTTGAGTCTCAGACCTGTCCTGCCTTACTGCTCCAGGGTCACTAGAGCCACGGGTTGGGCCCTAACTTCCTCCACACTGGCTCCCTTGGCTCCAGGGGCCTAGCCAGTTGTGTTGGCAGAGGTTGGTCCACTGGGTTCCTGTTTGGCAGCTCAGCACAGAACCTATCCCATACCCTCCAACCTGAACCTCTGACACTTTATTGGCCCAGGCCTACCAAACCCTGTGAAGGCCCCTCCGGGCTACAGTGTTGCTATGTCCTAGTACCTAGTCACCCTCTGCCCAGTACCTGTTCCTGTCACATACAGCTTGGCTTCCTAGCACACCCACTCCATGCTTTTAGCTGGCTCTGATCAGCTAGGCAGGCAGGTAGGCAGGTCTTTCCACCATTCTGTCTGGATATGGTCCCCTGGGCATTGGCTGGTGGAATCAGCTGTTAATGGAGCAAAATCCCTAGGTGTGTGCAGAGCAGCTGTGGGAGTCAGTGTGATGGCGATAGCTATTCACATCCTGGGTTGGATGCTGTCTTTCTACTGTTGACATGAAGTATGCTGAGCTTCCTCCTGCGAATCAAGGTCTCACTAGCAGGGAGAACCAGAATGTGCGGCCACCGTCCTCACTCTGCAAGGTCTGGGCAGCATCCCTACACAGAAGGAGCACACATGGGGAATGGGCTGTGTAGGGAATGAGCCAGTCGAAAGTTCCTGGGACATACCTTCCCGAGTGCTGGGGAGAGGAGTATGAGAGCCAGGACAGCAGGGAGGCAGGAGGCTCTTGGCCTCAGGTCTTGTTTCAGGCACACTGGGGTCCATGCTGGTGCCCCGCTTCTCAGGCTGGAATCTGGAACTCGGTCTTCATGGGTGTGGCCTGCAGGGACTTGGGCCCCAGCTCCAGGCTCCCTTTCCTGAGTGGGGGAGCTTCTCCTGTCTGTCCTGTATGTCTCACTTCCTTCAGTGGGCAAGTGGGTGGCCTCTGCTCCTGGGTCAGCCAATCAGTCGGTCCTATGTTTTTTTCCAGGGTATGGCCTCCCTAACCACTCCGGTCACCCCTTCACCGCTGATTCTGTGTTCTGGCCTGGGAGACAATATGAACACTGGGCTTTTCTTGCAGCACCTGATACCTTTTCCAGGGCCCAAGAGGAGTTGGGGAGAGGGACAGATAATCCACCTGCGCCTCCCAGCTTGTACCACCTCTTAACCAGCTGCTGGCTCTTCCCTCCTTGTAGCCCATTACGCAGTCCCTCCCCCACACTCTCCATCCCCTCTGGGGAGGGATTTGGTCTAACCTCACTCTACAGGGGCATCCGCCCATCCCTCTAGACAGAACTTCTAGATCCGCCATCCCTCTAGATAGAACTGTCCAGGGGACAGGCACCTGGACAGAGAAGCCCCTCAGGTCAGGCTTCAGATCTTATGGAAGAAAGCCTAGTGTAGAGGGCAGTGCCCTCCCTAAGTGGACACTGGGGCTGTCAGAAGCTCCACTCCTGACAGTGCTCAGCAGGGCATGTCTATGGTGGCCACTAATGACACAGCCTACCTCAGTTTCAGTATCTTCCATGAGACCCAGGGTGGACTCTTTCCATAGTGGGGGTCATTTCCCTGCTAGGAAACTGAGAATGGACAGGCCAGATCCTGCCGGAAGCCAGGGTCACAGCCCAGACATGCCTGTTCTCTCCCACAAACCATACCTGGGGGTCCAGACTTTACTTAAGGGGGAACAGAGGCTTCCAGAATCACATCCCAATTATCAAATTCTCCACTGGCTTCCGTGGGCATGCGGTGGAAAGACAGAACTGCTGGGGCTGAGGCCACCTGACCTGCGGAAGCTGAGGCATTCTTATCAGGGTTCTCCGAGGTATCCGTGAGGGTATCCACACTGCTGAACACAGGGAGGCTTGCGGCTGCTGAGCTTGGAGCCCCTTCCTCAAGGCATACTCTTAGCAAGAATTTAGTTAACATTTTACCCTTTGCTGATTAAAAATACTAAAGTATATTGTTACTATTTTATTTCTTCTGTTGTTTTGTTGAGACAGAGTCTCATGTTTTCATGTAGCCCGGGCTGACCTGGATGGAACTCACTATATGGCTGAGGTTGACCTTGAACTTCTGATACTCCCATTTCTACCTCCTGAGTGTTGGGATTACAGGCATTCACAACTACACTAGGCTCTTGTAACTTTAAATAATATTCCATCCACAATATGACTCAGCTATATTATAGTATATACTTAGGAGAAATGAAAATATGTATCTGAGTGAGATTGCTCAGTAGGTAAAGGCACTTCCCATCAAGCCTGATGACCTGAGTTCTAGCCTTGGAACTCACATGGTAAAAGGAGAGAACTGTCTTCTGACCTCCATATGCATGTACATACCTCACCCCACCCCACCCTCACATAAGCACAAATAAAATAAATGAAATGTAATAAGAAAAAAATTAAAGAAAAGAGAACTGGGGCTGGAGAGATGGCTCAGTGGTTAAGAACACTGGTTGCTATTGTGGAGGCCACGGGCTCGATTCCCAGTACCTACATGGTGGCTAACAACTGTAACTCCAGTTCCGGGGCATCTGACACCCTCTTCCAACCTTCATGGGCATTGCATGACATAGGTGCACTTGCTTGCAGGCAATATACTCACACATAAAATGGAAAAAAATACTATAAAAAAGAAAAGAGAAAACCTATATCCACATAAAAACCTATTCATAAGTGTTTGACAACAGTACTATCTGTAGGAGTCAAAACAGAAAGACAACCCAAAGACTTTCAGCTGTTGAGTGGAAAAATAAAATGTGGTTTATCCACACTGCAAGATCATCTGGTCATGAAAGCAATGAACTGCTGACTGTAACATGCATGAAGCCAGAGAAGGATAAAACAGAAGTGATGTCTTCTGGGGCAGGGAGCATCCACTCAGCACCCCCACATCTACTAGGGCAGAGTACCCACCAGAGGCATGTCCAGGTCCCCCCTGGACAGGAGCTAAGTGAAAAACAAACAAACAAACAGTCATTAAAAAAAATACACAGCGTTGGGCCAGAGAGATGGCTGTGGTTAAGAGCGCTTGCTCCAGGCGTGGTGGCACACACCTGTGATCCCAGCACTAGGGAGTCAGAGGCAGGCGGATCTCTGTGAGTTCAGGTCCAGCCTGGTCTACAGAGTGAGCTCCAGGCCAGCTGGGACTAAAGGGAGACCCTGTCTCAAAAAAAAAGACACCCCCCTGGAATTTTAAACTGAACATGGTGGTATATACCTATAATACCAGAACTGAAGGGACAGAGGCAGGAGGACCCGGAGGTGAAGATCATCTTCAGCTACGTATTGAGTTTGAGACCAGTTTGGCCTACCTGAGACCCTGTTTCACAAACAAAAACAACACAGTTTGTATAACACCACTTCTAGTAAGGGTCTAGAACAGGCAAATTCACCGAGACAGAAAGTAGGTTAGTGATTGCTGGGGACTGCGGGGAGAGAAATGGGATCACTGCTAACAGGGATGATGTTTCTTCCTTGGTGATGCAAATGATGGAATTAGACAGTGGTGATAGACAACACAACCTTGTGAATATCCTAAAAACGACCTGCCTGCATACCTTAGGTATATTTGGGGGCTGGGAGTAGAGCCGAATTAGAGTCACACGCTTAGGCCTGAGTTCATCCCCAGCATCAAAATAAATAGTGACAAAACTGGGCATGATGATCCCAGTTCTTGGAAGGTAGAGGAGGATCAGTAATTCAAGGTCATCCTGGGCTATGTAGCCTGTTCAAGGCTAGCCTGGGCTCTACGAAACCCTGTCTCTACAAACAAACAAAATAAATAAATAAAAATAAGAGAGTATGTTGTATGGTTTTGAAGCTGTGGGCTGGTAGAGCTGCTGTTATGAAGAAGGCATGCTTTCACTCTAGCTCCTGAGTAAGTTACTCCTGTCCTCTTCTTCTGCCTCCCAGTTCCTCTGTGGTCAGCACCAAACACTGACCACAAACCCTGTCCACCATCAGCCTGCAAGCAAACACCAACACGTAGCAGGAGGCTGAAGCTGGCAAATGATCTTGCAAATGAGCAGAATCTTCTGACCATAATTGCAACAAAAAGTAATTTCATACAGCGAGCACATACTGGGTGACAAAGCTACCCTATAAGTGCTTTGCATGTGTCACGTTGGGCCTCCTAATGCCCCTTTAGGTCAGGCACTCTGTCCCCATGTTACAGATGAGGAAACAGGCTGTGATATCATGTGATAAGGTTGTTTACAGCTAAAAGGTAGCAAACCAGGCCCAGTGGCTCATACCTATATTCCCAGCACTCAGAAAACTCTCAACAAAACAAAATAAACAAAAATAACAAACCCAAGCTGAGTTGGTAGCCGGCTGGCTAGAATGCATGAATCCTGGGTTGTTGTTGTTTTTTTTTTAATTTTATTTATTTATTTTTGTATGTATATGAGTGTACTGTCTGCATGCAGGTTTGTGCACCCATGTTGTGCAATGCCGCGGAGGTCAGAAGAGGGTCTCAGATTCCCCTGGAACTGGAGTTCTCCTGGAATTAGAGTTACAGACTGTTCTTAGCTGCCATGTGGGTGCTGGGGATCGAACCCGGGTCCTCTGCAAGAGCAGTCGGTGCTCTTAACCACTAGGCTATCTCTCCAGCCCCGAATCCTGGGTTTCAACCCTAGCAGAACATAAACTGAACATGGTCGTACAGGCCTATAATCCCAGCAATGGGGAGATGGAGGCAGTAGGATCAGTTCAAGGTCATCCTCAGCTGCATAGTTCTAGGCCAGCATGGGCAACATGAGATCCTATCTCAAACAAAAGCAAACAGCTAACGATTAGCAGAATTCATACTGGACCCCAGTCTAGTAGCTCTCGACTACACTGGGGAGCATCCTCCCATCATTCAAGTCACCCCCACATTCCTTCTTCTTCTCATTCCTTCCTCCTTCCCCTGCACCCCTGACCCCCACAGCTCTGCTCCAAGGTCTCACCGTAACCTAAACTGGCCATACTCTCACGTGAGATCCTTGAACTCTGGATCCTCCTGCCCCCACCTCCCAAGTGCTGGGATTATGGATGTGCACCACAATATGCAGCTCCACATTTACACTGTTACCAGATGCAGGTCCTTAGGGCTCCAGCTCTTTCTGAGCTCAGAGACCTTTCCAGAGAAGGTCCTTGGGTGCAGAGGGTACAGGCAGGACCTGTCCCTCGGCTTCCTGGGCCTTCATCCTGACCTCAGGCAGGTGCAAACAATTACCTGCTCTACAACTGACAAAGGAAAGCCTGTTTGCCCTCGACAGGGTGCTGGAATTAGACAATATTTGGCTTTCCCTGATAGAGGAGTGTCCTCTATCCCTATTGGGTAGGAACTAGTTCCTGTTAGGCAGGGCCGGCTGGGTCTCTGCCAGGACCTTGAGAGAGGGGTCTCCTTTCCAGGCTGTTCCAGAGCTCTGTTCCTTGGGATACACCAGAGGTTTAATCATTAATGGGCACGTTTACCTTTGGTTACCGGCTGGAATTTGGGATCTGTGCCCAGGAGCAATTATCTCTGACACGTTATTTTGTGTAAAATCACTTTTAGTTGATAAAGCTGAAATAAAGAGCACTGCTGGCCTCTTGGTGTATGGGGCTCCCGGGGACATCACCAAGGAGCCAGCCTTTGGGAGCTATGAAAAAGCTTCCAGAAAACACGCTTAAAGTTGGCAGGGAGCCACGGTGGCCCCTTGTGCTTTCAGGCCCTCCACGTGTCGCTCCCATCTATGGTTTAGGGGACTGGCAGAGTGCCTTGGGGACAGGCCCACTTTGTGCAGAGTTCTGAATGAGAGCTGCAGGCTATCCCACCTTTCAGGCCAGGCTAGGGGTCCAAGCAGTCCTGGGAAGGCAGGTGTCCTTGGGTGTCTCAGCAATGGTCATCTTGCCACAGGAGGCCAAAGCTCAGCTCGCTCTCCATTTCCCTTTCCCCTCACCTTCCTCTGACATCTGAAGAGGCCTGCTGGATGCTACTCGTCCCCTAGGACAGCCCTGTCAGGCCCAGCAGCCGAGGCTGTGGCTGCTGCCCCAGCATTTTAATATTTTATTTATTAATTTTTTTTATGTGTGTGAGTGTACTGTCTGCATGTAGGTTTGTGCACCTGTGTCGTGCAATGCCGCGGATGTCAGAAGAGGGCGTCAGATTCCCCTGGAACTGGAGTTAAAGATGGTTCTTAGCCGCCATGTGGGTGCTGGGAATGGAACCGGGGTCCTCTGCAAGAGCAGTTGGCGCTCTTAACCACTGGGCCATCTCTCCAGCCCCTGCCCCAGCATTTTAAGGGCACTGTAGAGAGACCCTCATGGGAAGGAAGATGCAGGTTCTCCCAGTCACCTCGGCAGCCCCTCCTCCTCCTCCCTGGGCTCACAGCCCCTCTTTTCACATCCTTTTAGATAAGCCCTCACTTCCCTTTGAGGTCCCCAGTCCTTGGTGGCCCACCGGCATTGCAGCTGCCTAGTATAACAATAGGACTCCCCCAGCTCCCCTAGAAGGCGTCTGTAGGGCGGACATCTGCCACATTTCTACCCCGGCCCCCAGCCTTGCTCCCCAAGCAGAGCAGGAACCTCAATGTGTCTTCAGGTCTTTACTGCTAATTCTTCTGAGAGGCCGTCTGTGAGGAGCGTCCTCTGGGCAGTGCAGGCTTGCTGTGGGACTAGTTAGCGCAGCCTTGCTCACGGGTGACTGCACATTCAGGTAGACACTGCCTGGACCACGTAATAGCTGGTCAGTGGAGGTCCAGTCTAGAGGCTGGTCAGCCAGAAGTACTCAGGAAAGGGCCAAAGAACCAAGGCCACACAGAGAGGGCCAGGCTCGGCATCTGGACTGGAGCCAGCCATTCCCTTTTTTTCCCCCATAGCCCACAACCCTCCCTTTGAGGCCCTGCTGTGACTATGCATCATCCCTGGGCTTCATTTCCTGCTGTTCTGTAAGATTCAGGCCTACGTGACCTTTGAGGCCTGCCAGCCCACCAGCCCCAGGCTCCGGATGGTCAGACTTCTCTCAGAAACTCCACCCAGCTCCATGTAGTCAGGCCTCACCGGAAGGGCTGACCGGGGCTACCGGATGGGCACATCCCTGTTTGGGGTCCTTTCCAGAATCCAGGATAGAGTAAAACTCAGGCAGGGGACTCTGGGGATTTGGTAATCCCACCTCCACCCTGTGTAGGACTTGGGCCTGCTCTGGGCCTTGCTAGGAAACTGAGCCCCATCACCCTAGTGCAGAAAACTGCTTAAGAAGCATTCAAGAGAGATGGCAGGACCTTCTTGGGAACAGGCCTTCTGAGTCCCTCTTTCCTCACCCCTTTGTACCCCTGTGGCTTCTACATTTCCTGGGGGATGGCACAGGACAGTGGCTACCCAGTTGGTATTCCTGGTTGGCTCTTGCCCTGCACCTTTTTGATTTAGAGACTCATGTAGCCCAGGCTATCCTGGAACTTCCTATGGCGCTCACACCTCTATGTCCCAAGTGTCAGGAGTATAGGTGTGTGCTACCACATCCTAAAGCCTTGGTGGATTTGACCTGAACTGAGCGGTTAGTCAACAGCTTTGCTCCACACCATTCCTAGAGATACATCCCAGGGTATCTTCAGCAGCTCTGCACCTCTAGAACAAGCTCTATGAGTGTGGGTATCTGGGCCCCGGGAGGACAGGCACCACTGTCTCCGCCCTGGGAGTCATCACTGGGAACACAGTTTAAATGCAAAGGCCGTGGGTTGCAGGCATGACTGGGGACCTACATCTCCCCAACAAATAGTCTGTGTTATCTCCAGTATGCATGGGAGTGGCAGGTGATGTTTTCCAGATGTTCAGGGAGCCTCCTCCCACCCCCAGCCATACTGGGTCCAAGCTCCTCCTATGTACTTTGTGTGTGTGCCAAATGGTAATGTCTGAGCCTTGGGGTGGATGGAATGGCCTGGGTGGGCCTCGAGGGCTCTGCAAACACCTGCATGTAGGCCTGTGGGGACCAGCCTGCCCTCGGCATTCCCCCGGCTGTTGCAGCCCACTTCAGTTTGGCACCAAGTACAGCAGCCCTGGTGGGACAAATGAGCTTTGTGAGGAAGAGACCTGTGAGCAGGAGGCTGGCAGGGGCCTCAGTCAACCCTTCCCTGCACAACTGAAGGCTCCTGGACATTTTAGGGTCCTGCCTTGGCTGGAGTGCCCCCACCCCATTCACCTACCCCCCACCCCATTCACCTATCCCCCACCCCATTCACCTGCCCCCCACCCCATTCACACCTGGCCCCCCTAACCCCATTTCACACCTATCCCCCCAGCCCATTCACCTATCCCCCACCCTATTCACCTGCCCCACCCCATTCACCTGCCCCCCTACCCCATTCACCTATCCCCCACCCCATTCACCTGCCCCCCTACCCCATTCACCTATCCCCCACCCCATTCACCTATCCCCCACCCTATTCACCTGCCCCCCACCCCATTCAACCTGCCCCCTACCCCACCCCATTCACCTGCCCCCCTACCCCATTCACCTATCCCCCACCCCATTTACCTGCCCCCCTACCCCATTCACCTATCCCCCACCCCATTCACCTACCCCCCCCATTCACTATCCCCACCCCATTCCACCTATCCCAGACCCACCCCCCATTCACCTAGTCACCCCCACCACCATTCACCTACCCCCCCCAACCCCAGTCACCGATCCCCCACCCCATTCACCTGCCCCCCACCCCATTCACCTACCCCCACCCCATTCCCTATCCCCCCAGCCCCATTCACCTATCCCCCACCCCATTCCAACTATCTCCCACCCCATTCACACTCCCCCCCACCCCATTCACCTCTCCCCCATCCCATTCACCTACCCCCACCCCATTCACCTATCCCCCACCCCATTCACCTGCCCCCCCAGTTCACCTTCACCCCCCCCCACCCCATTCACCACTGCCCCCCACCCCATTCACCTATCCCCCACCCCGCCACCCCATTCACCTAACCCCCACACACATTGACAACACCTGCCCCCCACCCCACCAAAAAAATTCCACCTGCCCCCCCACCCCCCATTCACCCTGCCCCCACCCCATTCAACCTGCCCCCCACCACATTCACCACTGCCCCCACCCCCATTCACCTCCCCCCCCCACCCCCCATTCACCATGCCCCCCACCACCCAGTCAACTGCCCCCCACCCCATTCACCCTGCCCCCCCCCTACCCCATTTCACCTGCCCCACCCCAATTCACCTGCCCCCCACCCCTCCACCCCACACACCCCCACCACCCCACCCCATTCAACTATCCCCCACCCCATTCACGCTGCCCCCCACCCCATTCAACTAACCACACCACCGCCATTCACACCTACCCCCAACCCCATTCAACACCTATCCCCCCACCCCATTCACCTATCCCCCACCCCATTCACCTATCCCCCCCCCCATTCACCTATCCCCCACCCCATTCACCTGCCCCCCACCCCATTCACCTACCCCCACCCCATTCACCTACCCCACACCATCTCACATACCCCCACCCCCCCACCCCATTCACCTTCCCCCACCCCATTCCACCTTCTCCCACCTCCATATCCACCTGGCCCCCCCACCCCATTCACCTCCCCCCCAGCCCATTCACCTACCTTCACCTACCCCCCAACCACCCCATTTCACGACTATCCCCCACCCCAGTCACACCTGCACCCATTCACATGCCCCCCCCACCCCATTCACATGCCACACCACCCCCACCTGCCCACCACCCCATTCACACCTATCCCCCACCCCATGCACCTACCCACCACCCCATTCACTAACCGCCCCACCCCAATTCACCTACCCCTCCCCATTCACCTATCCCCCACCCCATTCACCTATCTCCCACCCCATTCACCTGCCCCCATTCACCTGCCCCCCACCCCATTCACCTACCCCCACCCCATTCACCTATCCCCCACCCCATTCACCTATCCCCCCACCCCATTCACCTATCCCCCCACCCCACAACCCCCACCCAGCCCATTCACCTATCCCCCACCCCATTCACCTATCCCCCCCCCCATTCACCTACCCATTCCACTCACCCCCCACCCACCCCCCATTCACCTGGCCCCCCGCCCCATTCACCTATCCCCCACCCCATTCACCTATCCCCCCACCCCATTCACCTATCCCCCCACCCCACAACCCCCAACTGCATCTCCAGAGATCAGCTAGAAGGGTGTACTGCATTAACTGTTGAGATAAAGCTACTGCCGTGCAGCCTCTCTGCAAACACAGACATACCCACTGGGGCCCCATCATTCTGATTCCCTTCCTGGACCCCTGATTGCCTCACCTGCCTAAGATGCTTGTGGGGATGAGACAGCACAACCTCCTGTCCACACTCAGGACAAGGCCCAGTGCACAGCAAGCATGCACCCATGGGTAAGGGACTGTCCTTCAAGGAAGATATCTTTACATCTGTACTAGTGGCCAGGGCTGACCTCAGAGACAAAGGCACAGAAAGCTGAGCTCTGGAGGGCAGCCAGCCTTGTCTATCTGGAGGGCCTTCTTTATTCCATTTATGATCTCAGGGTGCTCCTGAGGGGCCAGCCAATTACCCGACAGTGAGGGTTTAGTGACTGTTTCTTGAATGCTAGTTGAGAAGTCTCCTTTCTCTGGCCCTTCTCTCTCTGCCTCCCATCTCCCAGCAATGCTATGAAGTTGGGTCCAGCAGGGATCAAGACTCGAAAAAGAACGCCCTGGCTTTAAATCCAAAGTCTGTCCTCCCCCACCCTGGGAGTCTCCCTAGCTCTGCCATCATCACTGTCTGCTCCTAAGTTAGCCATTTCCCGTCTCCGAGTCTCAGTTTCCCTAGCTGCAGAATGATGACACATTAGGCTACCTCTGTCTTGAAACCCAAGAATACATGTGCTCTGGTTTTTCTTCAGTAGATCTTTTTGCCCCATGGGTTCGGGAGTTTCTGAGATGGTTCTGCCCAAATTCAGACGGTGGCCACTCAGCCCCTGTGTGCTGCTTAAAGCAATAAGCTAGCTTGGAATGTTTTTGTACTACCTCAGTCACTGACTTTCACACCCTTTTCCTAGGCTCTGGGTTGCAAACTGGCATTCAGAACAACTGGACCAGGATACTCAGGAAGCGTCCTGTGGGACCATGTGCCATCGTTCTAGAATATATTCTGCCTGATGATTGATGATGTTTTATCACAGAAACCCAAAGGAGACCAAAGAAAGGGTAGGATGGGCCCGTCTCATATCATACCTCAAGTTTCTTTGGCTCAAAGAGCCCTCTACCCCCTGCCTTCTCCCCTCCCCAGGCAGCTGTGAGGACAAATGACAGCCTCATTTGTGCGGTTCATCCAGCAGACCACAGGTACAAAGGGGGCACCCTTCCCAAGGCCAAGTTGAGGCTGGTGAAGTGGCCACAGTCTTAGTGGTCCCCTCTAGGTCTTCCTGAGGGAAGTAGCTCCAAAGCTGGTGGTAGTCACCTGCAACCCGACTTCCTGTGCTCCAGACGGCCATCCCCATGTACCTGTGGCTGCTTATCTTTAAGAGACCTGAAAGGCAGTGTTCAGTGTAGAGACGGGAGATTCTAATGGCAAGCTACCAAGGGGGCCATAATAGTTAGTGAAGACTGCCACTTTATGGATCCAAGACACACACCCCCCCTCCCCCAATTTTCTTTACCTGGGATGGCTCAATGGCTAAGTCTGGGCAGGTCAGCCTGCTGCACCAGCTTCAGCTGACTGGCCCTTTTATGGACCAGGAACCCTGGGGTTCCACACCTGCATTGGTGTGGTCAGAATCCAAAGTTACAGGGCTGGAGAGCTGGCTCAGCAGTTAGGAACACTGGCTGCTCTTGTAAAGCTTCAGCTCACAGCACCCACATCAGGTGGCCTATGGCTGCCTTTAACTACAGCTCCAGGGGATCTGGTGCCCTCTTCTGGCTTCCAGGGGCAACCACACACATGTCACTCACACACACACACACACACACACACACACACACACACACACTCACACACTAAATCAAAATAAATCTTTTAAAAGCCAAAGTAACAACAAAGTTAGTGTAAAGATCATAGCTTTCCTTATTTTTCATTGGATAATGCAGTAATAGCTTCTTCCATCAAATAGCTTGTGCTCCAAGACCTGGAGTTTATGTCTTTAAGGACAGAGAAAAGCTGACAGAACAGAAACAAAACCAAAGATCAGATTTGTCCTTTTGAAGTTACTTTTCTTGAAAAAGGGGCTGGGCGTGGTGGCTCACGCCTTTAATCCTAGCACTTGGGAGGCAGAGGCAGGCAGATCTCTGTGAGTTCAAGGCCAGCCTAGTCTACAGAGAAGTTCCAGGACAGCTGGAGCTACAGGGAGACCCTGTCTCAAAAAGACAAAAAAAAAAGAAAAGGGGGACAGGGAGAAGGGGAATAGAGACAGAGGACTGGTTAATGTAGATCACTAAAGTCAGATAACAAGTCGGTTTAGGCTCGTCAATGAGTAACTTGTGTGTGAATACCTCCATGATGATTGCTGCTCTGCTCTCACAGTAGCCGCTTATATTTTGTATTTATAATATAAAGATGAATATTATACATGAAAACATTCTCCTCACCTGAAAGTTTATTTTCTCCTGACTCTAAGAGAAATAAAAATATATCTATGGATCCTGCTAATGGGCCTCTTATGCCCCTAAGGGGTTTGGCCTGTCTCCCTGAGGTGGCCCCTTGAACCTAAAGACCCCTGAGCTTCTAATAGAAGTCTCCAGAACCAGTGTCAGTGCAGGTGTCTGAAGGAGACACAACCTTCTCCCACCCTTCCCTTGGCCCATTCAGGAGGCCCCTGCTTCACAGGTGAGGACGCTAGAGGAGTTTGAGAACTTCCGCAGGCCTGAAGCAAGGGACAGCCCAGGGGGGAGGCAAGCACAGGTTCTGGACCCGAGCCCAGGGTCTAAGAATTTGTCCTTAGAATGTTTGTTTTTCTGAGGCAGGGTCACACTCTGTAGCCCGGCTGGCCTAAAACTCACTAAGGATCCCAGGGTGGCCTAGAACTCACTAAGCATCCCATGCTGGCCTGGAGCTCACTAAGCATCCCAGGGTGGCCTTGAACTCAAGGCAACCTTCTTACCTCAGGCTCCAGAGTGTTCAAATGAGCAAACGTGAGCCACTATACCTAGTTCTAGAATACTTTGTAGAAATAGCTAAGCAGCTTCCTCCCAATTTCCCAGGCCCTCTCTCCTTCCTCTCTGGTTCCTTCTGGTCAGGTTGGGTTGAGAGAATGAGCTGGGACTGGGAGGAAGGCTGTGGGTTTAGCAGACAGCTACTCTCTGGACTCTTAGGTGTTCTCCCTGCTCCTAGAGTGTAGGGTCAGCCTGCTAGTATCCTGCGTCTGCCTTCCTGGTTAGCCCTAGCAAGTAATGATAGCCCAAGTTACCATGTAGCCAAAGGATCCCCTCTGGGGCCACGTAGGAGCCATGAATAGGCAGCTCTGTCCTGAGAATAGGAGCAGGCCGGACTGAGAAGCCAACGGTGCTGTCCTCCTTCTGCCTTGAGTCCCATAGCATCAGGTTTTACCGAGAATCAGAAAAGAAGCGGGAAGTGTGGATATAAAAATAGAAGCTCCAGCCAGTCTGAGCAGGCTTGGAGGCTGGGCTCAGACATGTCTATTACCATTTTAGGTCTGCCGAGATTTCTCAAGGATCTTCTAGACTGGGCACCATGGTGATTCATGAGGTAGCCAGTCAGTCCCAGACTGAAGGGCTAAAGCTATCCTGCAAGGCAGAGCTTGGTTCTAAGGGCTTGAACCCTCCCCCTGTGCCTCCAGCCCCTCTGTCCTTGGTAGGGCCTGCCCTGTAGACACATGAGGACCTATCCTTAATACTAGCAGGTGGGAGAAAAGTCAGGCCCAGCTGATTTCCTAATCTCTGAACAATTTGTTTCACCTCTTGCCTCCTCCTGGGAGGACGGCTGCAAGCGAGGGCTATTGGAGACATTGCATATAGTTCTGGCCCCCTTCGTCTGCTGGAGCCATGCTTTCTCTTCTTTATCTGTTACAGCAACCCTTTCTTTCCCATCAGGCAGGTTATACCAGGGGCCTGGTAGGATTTGGGGCCCATGGATACTGCTGTCCTTTCCCAAGCTGCAACCACCAAGCTCTCCTTCTGCCCAGTCTCCTTCCGCTGGCCTTGGCCTCTGTGCCTGGAAATGTACTGAGTTGGGCTCTGTTCGAGTGGATCCTCTACTAAACAGCTGTTCTCCTGGCCACTCATTAGGAAAACCAGCTCCTGTCCTACCACCATGAGAGAGAGGGGGGCTGAGTTGTGCAAACCATGGAGAGCCACACCCCTGCAGGAAGGAGGTCTCCCTGTGAGCCTGCAGCACAACCTCCCAGGCACCCCCTCCTCCCAGGATCCCCCCATCCCTCCCCACTCATCTTCTGCTTTCAGATACTCACTGAGTCCTTCTTCTCCCAGGCCCACCCAGCTGAGGCTAAAGGTGAGCCAGGCTCAGTGATGACCCCAGGAGAAGAAGGAACCAGTGAATCATGCTGGCCAGGAGCAGGAAGTGGGTGGGTTATTACCATAACCAGCACCACTGAGGCCCAGAGAGCCAGAGTGTGACATCATAGCAGTGATCTCACCAGCAGGGAGAGGAAGCACCTGTCAGCTCCACAACAGCTGGTCTGTGCTGCATGGGCCTCTGTCCACCCTCTGTGCCGTGGCCTGCCCTGAACCCCTGGCTGAGAGATGAGGGCCTTGTCCAGTCCAAGGGGAATGTGCAATGGTGCAGAGCAGGCAGGCAGGGTCTTTAGTGGCCAGGAGGTGGGGCATACCTGGGGCCCTCAGGAAAGACCTGGCTGAGCTGTCAGCACTGCCTCCAGTGAAACTTTGTGTGGCTCTGGGCCTGAAAATATTGCACTTTGGACTGTAATCTTTTATGAAGTTGAAGGTTTATGTCATTCTTTTTTGCAGGGAGGGGTCTTTTTGAGACAGGGTCTCCCTATATCTCCAGCTGGCCTAAAACTCACTATGTAGACCAAGCTGGCCTTGAACTCAGAGATCTGCCTGCCCCTGCCTCCTGAATGCTGGGATTAAAGGTGTGCACCACCTTGAACTCAGAGATCTGCCTGCCCCTGCCTCCTGAATGCTGGGATTAAAGGTGTGCACCACCTTGCCCAGTGAGGCTTTCTTTTTTTTTTTTTAATTAATTCAGCTATTCATACAGTGGAAATGGCTCTGGCCTCAGAGGTCCTTGGGAAGCCAGGCTCCCAGGCCAGGGTGCAGTAAATATGTCCCTAAAGGCATGAGGGAGAGGCCCAGTGAGGGCACTGCCGTTGGCTCTTTCCATGCGGTTCCCTGGAATGTCACTCCTGTGTCCGGCAAGGCCCTCTGTGTACAGAGGTTAAGGGAAGAGGCCGTTGCCATTCATCTGAGGAGCAGTAGTCATGACTGCTGCTTAGTGGAGCTCTGCATGAAGGTTGCCCTGGGTAGCCGGGGCACACAAAGGATGGCACAGGAAGCAGGCTTTGCTGTTCCTTCCTGACAAAGGCAGCCTCGCTGTAGTGTGAGGACACGCATCCCAGGGCAGTAGGAAGGGGCTGAGTGCAGCTACAGTCTGTCTTCTCAAAGCCTGTGGGCAAGCCATCCTGACGGGCCTTCATCCCAGAGTTCCGGCTCTCTCTGACGCTCCAGGCCTCCAGAGCAGCCTGAAGCACTGAGGAGCTAGACCTGAGCCCAGCCCTTGCCCCCACCCCCAGATCCTACACAGGAAGCAGCTGGGGAAACAAGATAGGCAGCATGCCAGGTGGTCAGAGTGGCTTGGGGGCAACGGGCCAGCTGGGCCAATAGATAGCTCACTTCACTCTGCCCAGACCTACTCTACAGCTCACAGTGACCCCAGAAAATATTGTGTTATAGGTGGACTTCAGTTTAGGAAGGGATGGGGTTCACAGCACTCTCTGCCAGCATCTTTGATGAGTTGCAGTTCTGGTGAATTGCGATTGGACAAGTCATCCCATTGTGAGGCGTTGATGACAACGCCACCTCCACACACACATGCTTAAAGGCCTCTATCATGAGTATGCATCACCTCTGTAACTAGAAAATTGGGGCACCTGATCCCAATGGGCTACAGATAATGGGATCACATCACGTCAGAGTTGACCTCCTGGTCAGCTCAATGTCCAGATGCCCCAGGCCACCAGCCTGATCCCTGCGATGGTACACAGATGTTGTGATCTTAGTGGCCAAGTCCCCCAGGGAGGCTGCTAGGTGACTCAGCCTCTTCCTAACACCCTGTAATAGGTGCCCTGATTCCACCAGGAAATGCAGTTTTAACTTGCCTAGAGCTGTGCAAAGTTTCATTGGAGACAGTGCTGACAGCTCAGCCAGGTCTTTCCTGAGGGCGGCCCCAGGTATGCCCCACCTCCTGGCCACTAAAGACCCTGCCTGCCTGCTCTGCACCATTGCACATTCCCCTTGGACTGGACAAGGCCCTCATCTCTCAGCCAGGGGTTCAGGGCAGGCCACGGCACAGAGGGTGGACAGAGGCCCATGCAGCACAGACCAGCTGTTGTGGAGCTGACAGGTGCTTCCTCTCCCTGCTGGTGAGATCACTGCTGTGATGTCACACTCTGGCTCTCTGGGGCTCAGTGGTGCTGGTTGTGGTAATAACCCACCCACTTCCTGCTCCTGGCCAGCGTGATTCACTGGTTCCTTCTTCTCCTGGGGTCATCACTGAGCCTGGCTCACCTTCAGCCTCAGCTGGGTGGGGCTGGGAGAGGAAGGACTCCCTGAGTATCTGAAAGCAGAAGTGTGTGTGTACATGTGCGTGTGCGTGCATGTGTGTGCGTGCGTGCGTGCGTGTGTGTGTGTGTGTGTGTGTGTGTGTGTGTGTCTGGGAGGAGTGGCAGGTGCATGCGCTGCTGGCTCACAGGGAGACCTCCTTCCTGCAGGGGTGTGGCTCTCCATGGTTTGCACAGCTCAGCCCCCCTCTCTCTTCTCAAGAGCCCAGGGCACCAGGGCAGTAGTGCTGTCTGCCTCTGATTTTAGATTGGCCTTCCACTTCCTACCTCCAACTCATCTCACCCTGAGGCACATGGGTTACCACAGTTCTTTGTCATGAGGTCTTACCCTGCCCTGCTGCCTGGCCAGTACCACTCATCTGCAGGTGAGAACACAGTCTTGGGATAGAGGTAGAATTCAAGTGTTGAAGGTCTCACGTTACTAGGTTTCATGTTACTGGGGCCTGGTGTGGTAAGATGCCAGGCCCTTCATCTTACTGCCACATGGGCAAGAGGTCCAGATTTTTGGTGGAGACCTGTGTCAGACTGGCAGTCTGACTCAGCATCGGGACCACCTGTTCTGATGCTGCTGTCTTGGTCCAGGGCTTTCTTTTTTATTATTATTATTTTTTATTAATTTTATTTATTTCTGTATGTGTATGAATGTACTGTCTGTATGTAGGCCTGTGCACCCGTGTCGTGCAATGCCGCGGAGGTCAGAAGAGGGTCTCGGATTCCCCTAGAACTGGAGTTCTCCTGGAATTGGAGTTACAGACGGTTCTCAGCCGCCATGTGAGTGCTGGGGATTGAACCCGGGTCCTCTGCAAGAGCAGTCGGCGCTCTTAACTGCTAGGCCATCTCTCCAGCCCCCAGGGCTTTCTTTTTTTTTTTTTGGTCTTTTCGAGACAGGGTCTCCCTGTAGCCCCAGCTGTCCTGGAATTCACTCTGTAGACCAGGCTGGCCTTGACCTCACAAAGATCCGCCTGCCTCTGCCTCTCAAGTGCTAGGATTAAAGGCGTGCGGTACTATACGCCCGGCTGATCCAGGGCTTTCTTTCCCGGGCTAGGTCTCAGCCAATCCCTAGCCTGGGCACTGGTATATTACTGCCCTCTTGGGGACATCTCTGGTCTTGGGCTCCCCCTGTCTACTACTTGGCATTCTTTCCATCAGCCTTTTTGTCTGCTAACACTGCTCCCCAAGCCCTCACTGTGACCCTCCTGCAGTCCATCTGTGTAAGCAAGCTCTCCCAGGGTGCCTCCCAGAGCCCAGCAGTCACCAGGAGGGAGGTGTGGTTTCCTAGGAACCTGTCCCTGGAACGTTTTTCTTGGTACCTTCCTGAGCCTGCATGTGTGACCCACACTTACACATACATTACTTCTGGCCATGGTGACATTTTTAGAACTAGGGTGAGAGATGTGGGAATTCACCAGAGTCCATGGGTGAATGTCTAGCCTGGGCTGTGGCTGGAGGCTGTATCCTAGGGCTGGCCTGGAGTAGGTCTTCTCAGATTGTCTGCTGCTTGTACCCAAAGGGAAGGGGTAGAAGCTGGATATATTTGGCTGGCTTAGAGGCCTGGGAGTCTGGGCCTGGAGAAAGCACACTAGAAAGGGACTGGACCCCATTCTGGGAGGACTGAAATGCAGTCAGCACAGCCTGTAGGAAGGGCCACTGAGGCACTGAGGCCTAGGAGTGTGCGGCAGGTGTCTGGAAAGACATTCCACTCTATCTGCTTTCTGATACTCCTTTGCTGCTGGGATACCAGTGTGCTGGACTTGCTTTGGTTTTATCATGAATTTTGATCTGACACATTTTTTGAAGGAAACATTCATGGTCTTTTTAATGAAAATCATGGTAGCTGGTTTGGGGATTCTCCAGACACTGAAGAAACGTTCGCTGGATCACGTCCCCAGGGTCTGCCCTTTCTGGCAGTTTCGGCAGAGCCAGAGTCCCTCCCTCTGGTTCAGAGACCATCCTGGAGTCATCAAAGAGGCAGTGCTGTGAGCAGTCATCAAGTGCGTTCATGACCTTGACTGGAGGCTCAGAGATGAGAGGACGCTGGGCCTCAGGAGTGGGCCTTCAGTAGACCCTAAGGGCAGGCAGTCTCTCCTCACACTTGCAAGAAACTGCTAGTTTACATTTCATTTATTTAAAATCGCACAGGAAGGAGCTGGAGAAATGGCTCAGCAGTTAAGAGTGCCAACTGCTCTTGCAGAGGACCCTGGTTCAATTCCCAGCACTGACATGGCAGCTGAGAACTGTCTTTAACTCCAGTTCCAGGGGAATCCGACACCCTCTTCTGACCCCTGCGGCATTGCACGACATGAGTGCACAAACCTGCATGTAGACAGTACATTCATACACATAAAAATAATAAATAAATTAATAAAAATAAAATAAATCACACAGGACACTGGGCATGATGGTGCATGGGGAGTTGAGGCAGGACTGCTGTAAGTTCTCAGGTCAGCCAAGGGTGCATAGCAAGTACTTAGGCTAGCCAGGGCTATTTATCAAGACCATGTAACAAAATAACAACAACAGAAATAAATGAAATGAAGACAGACACAAAACCACAGGGTAATCCTTGCGCAGTTTTGTAAAGATTGGATATTTCCCATAAATCTCAATCCATCTTGATAAGCCCTTGCTCTATTCAGGAGTATTCATTATTTTATTTTGGGGTTCACATTGTCTGAATTTGATCCCATCCATTGCTTACATACATATATGGATGATTTTTTGGTGATTATTATTATTATTATTATTATTATTTTTGAGACAGGGTCTCCTTTTAGTCCCAGCTGTCCTGGAGCTTGCTCTGGAGACTAGGCTGGCCTTGAACTCACTGCTTCCTGAGTGCTGGGATTAAAGGTGTGCACCACCATGCTTGATTATTTTTATTTTTATTTTATGTGTATGTGTATATTGCCTGCATGTAAATGTACCTGTGTCATGCAGTGCCTGTGGAGGACAGAAGAGGGCGTTGGATCCCTAGAACTGGAGTTATAGACAGTTGTTAGCCACCATGTGGATGCTGGGATTCGAACCTGGATGTTCTACAAGAGCAGCCAGTGCTCTTAACCGATGAGCTATCTTTCCAGCCCCCTGTTTGTTTTTTGAGAGAAGGGGCCTCAAGGTGTAACCTTGGCTGCTCTCATACAGAGATCTGCCTCTACCTCTCCAGTGCTAGAATTAAAGGCACATGCCACCACAATTGGCAGTATAAGAATGTTTGTCATCAAATGGTAGCCCTGTGCACAAGGACCCCCTCTGCAGGCCAAGTCTTGCCATTCTTCTTGCATGTGGGAGCTGACGACCTATCCCTGCTGTGGGCAGTCCTGGTCTACAGCATCGTCCTCCACAGCTATGATGACCCAGCTTTACAGATAAAGAAGTTGGGGCTCAGAGAGGTTGAGTGACTTTTACTCAGGGTTTGGGTGGAAGAGATGTGACTGGTTAGGAAGGAGTGGCAGGCAAGGGTCCCAGAAACAGAGGGGAACTAGAGATGTTGGGAAGCTGTGGATGTCAGCTGCATTGGGAAGCGGGGGACTAAGTGGCAATATCTAGCCACATGTTTTCCCTCCTGGGCACCAGGCTCCTTAGGCCTCCTTTGCTGGCCTGGGCTAGATGTTCAGAGCTGGGTGATTCCCTAACTGGACCTACCCTTCAGGATATTGGCCCTGGCCCACTTCCATACCAACCAGGTACAGATGCTGCTGCCCCTACTACCTTGCCAGCTCGGGGTGGCCTCTCTGCTGGGTGCCTGTCCCTTAAGACATAGGTCAAGGCCAAGCACATGCTATTTATAGAAAGGCCAGGCTTCTGGGTAGGTGGGGATGTGACCTGCAGGCTTTCCCACAAAGGCCCAGTGGGCCAAGGAGCTAATTAGGGCAGGAGCCTATCAGAGAAGGAAGAGGAGAGGAGATAGAGGAGGACAAGAAGCCCTGGTGGGGGTGTGGGGTGGCCTCTTGCTTCCTAAGAGCTGCTTCCTTCTGCCCCAGTGCTGGTTTGGCACCTGCTAGCTGGAAATAGCCAAGGGCCCCACACTCGGCACCTGCCAAATCATGGCTTTTGCCCTATTCTCCCCAAATGGGGCTCCCTCAGTGCCCCACCTACATCCTTGGTGTTTGGCTGACCCAGATGAGGGCCATCTCCAGGTCGGGGCAGTGTCCTTGGCCTGGTTCCCCAGGATTGCTCCTACTTGGTTGCTTTGCTTCTGTCTCCTTAGAGACCTCTGGTTACACAAAGCCACAGGTTCTGAGTGGCTAAGGGTACTGTAGCCCACAGGCCCTGCCTCCCCTCTCCCTAGGACATTCTCATGGGTACATCCCAGGGAGGAGGTGTTTTCCTTCTCTGAGCCCCAAGCTTAGTCTGAAGGTCTCTTGCACCCTGGGCCTCAAGCTCAGCTGGTCACATGACTGGCCAGGTGAAGCTGCATTTCCACAGGTTGTTTTTTCTTTTTGCCTGTCTTATTTAACAAACTTGTTAAAGCAGGAATTTTATAATCCAAATTATATCTCCTTGCTCAGTTATTAATTCTGTTACCTAAAACAGAACTGATGTCTTAGCTAGTCTAAAGCAAAGAATCATAAAATTAAAGAGAGGAATGCTTTTAATTCTGTACTTTGCTGAAAAGGATTTTTTCTAGTATCTACAAAACATTCATTTGGTTTTATATGTAACATATTTATATGATATTTATGGTAATATTAATATAGTGTGCTGTTTTTTATTATTTTTTATGTATACGAGTGTTTTGTACACCTGTATCATGCAGTACCTGAGGCGGCCACATTGGATCCCCTGGAACTAGAGTTATAGACAGTTGTTAGCTGCCATGTGGGTGCTGGGAGTTGAACTGGGACCCTCTGTAAGAGCTCTTAGCTCTGCTGATGCTGTTTTAAATTAATGTAGGACTAGCATTGTTTGTTAGAGCCAGAATTTTCTTGGTATATAAGGTTCTAAGTTTCCTTTCATTTATTTTATATTTTGCTTTTTTTTTTTTTTTTTAATCTTTTTGAGACAGAGTCTCCCTGTAGTCCCAGCTAGCCTGGAACTTGCTATGTAGACCAGGCTAGCCACAGACTCATAGAAATCTGGCTGCTTCTGCCTCCTGAGTGCTGGGATTAAAAGTGTTCATCTCTACATCAGGCAATTTTATATTTTGCAATTTTTCATATTTTTTGATGGTTAGATATTTTTGTTTGCTGAAGCATGAGCTGCTTTTCTTTTTTTTATTTTTATTTTGTATGTATGAGAGTTGTGCCTGCATGTATATAAGTGCACCCATGTCATGCAATACCAGAAGAGGGTGCCGGAGCCCTTGAGACTGGAGTTATGGATGGTTGCCAGCTGCCAGACTCGAACCCAGGTCCTCTGCAGGGGCAGCCGGTGCTCTTAATCACTGAACCAGCTCTCCAGCTGGAGCTGCTTTTCATGATCCCTAATCAATTTCAAACAGTTGGAGCACCTGGCGTTGTTCACTGCTTTCTGGGCGCCTCTTTAGCTTGGTGATGCAGCTATGGCTTCCTCGCTCTTAGAATGGAGACTCTGGAGACTAAAGCATGTGAAGTGGTTCTCAGTCATCAGTCTCCAACATCTCACTGATTTTGCCAGCAAACAGCTGTTCACCTGTTTGCTTTTGATTTGGGAGCAGGGTAGATGGCTCTTGACCTTGTATATGAACAGCAGTCCATTGCATGGTAGCTTGTGGCTGTGCACTAAGATATTGCTAGGTACTACAGACTCTGCAGCCTATTTTAAAAAAAAATTGTTTTTATTATTTATTTTTGCATATATATGAATGTATTGTCTGCATGCAGGTATGTGCACCCGTGTCATGCAATGCCGTGGAGGTCAGAAGAGGGTGTCGGATTCCCCTGGAACTGGAGTTCTCCTGGAATTGGAGTTTCAGATGGTTCTCGACCGCCATGTGGGTGCTGGGGATCGAACCCGGGTTCTCTGCAAGAGCAGTCGGTGCTCTTAACCGCTAGGCCATCTCTCCAGCCCCTCTGCAGCCTATTTATACTAGGGAATTGTGAGGACCGCAAGAGAATCTGTAGCAGCAGCAGCAGCAGCTGTGGCCAGTGACCCCTAGTCTGTGTGGACATATTAGCAACATGCAGTGTTGAGATGTCTTGGGGAACCTATGAGGAAGCTGGTCTTGTAGTAGTAAATAGATATCTAGGAGCAGCTGGGCAGGTAGCACCGGGCACTTTGCATTGGATGATGTCTGGTGCCTTGAACAGTCCAGCCAGGACTTGGTCTAGGTTAAGCAATGTGTTTAGGAGGAAAGCAGGCTCCTCAGTGAGTCTGTGGGATAGCTGCCATGAAGTTGCTGTAGGAGTGCTGGTGGGTAGGGAGGATTATGGGGTTGGTACAACATATGCAGTTCTTTGCATGTACTGGTTAGTGAAGTGAACCTGGTGTTCGTCTTCATGCTGAGCTAAAGCTGGATATAATGCCTTAAAAAAAAGGCTGGGCGTGGTGGCGCACACCTTTAATCCTAGCACTTGGGAGGCAGAAGCAGGCAGATCTTTGTGAGTTCAAGGCCAGCTTGGTCTACATAGTGAGCTCCAGGCCATCTGGGACTAAAGGGAGACCCTGTCTCAAAAAGACAAAAAAAAAAAATGACCTTGGGAACAATTTTATCTACCCATGTAGAATACTTCTAGTCACACTTTCTAAAATGTTTTAAATTATTATTTTAATTAATTTAGTTAATATCTTAAAATTTTTAGTTAGATTTTTTTCAAATTCTATTTATTATTCTTATTTTGCATGTATGAGTGTATTTCCTGCATGTATGTAAGTGTACACTTACACACAAGAGGGTGTTGGATCCCCTGGAACTGGAGTTACAGATGGTTGTTAGTCACCATGTGGGTGCTGAGAATAGAACCTGGGTCCTCTGCAAGAGCAGCCAGTGCCCAACCACTGTGCCATCTCTCCAGCCCCTGTTTTAGATTTTTTTAAAAAGCTTATTTTTTATTTTTTTTTTTTTGGTCTTTTCAAGACAGGGTCTCCCTGTAGCCCCAGCTGTCCTGGAACTCACTCTGTAGACCAGGCTGGCCTTGAACTCACAAAGATCTGCCTGCCTCTGCCTCTTGAGTGCTAGGATTAAAGGCATGCACCACCACGCCTGGCTTCCATTTTTGACAATTTCATACATGCATATGATACATTGCAAACCCATTTTCCCATCACCCTTTCTCGTGGCCTTCCTCCATTTCTCCAGACCTCCTTCTTCCCAGCTATTCCCCTCCTGCTTTTCATGTGTTGTTGTTGTTATTGTTTTTGTTATTATTATTATTATTATTATTATTATTGCAGGTCATCCCAGCTGCTGTGCGAGTACGTGAGCCACATCGTATCCAGAAGACAGTGGTTTATCGGACTCCTCCCATCCTCCGGCTCTCTCAGTCTCTGCACCCTCTTTTCTGTGATGTTCCCTGGCTCTTGAAGGGGGTGACCATTCAAGCTTCAGTTATTCTCAGCATTTTGATCAGGTATGAGTCTCTATATTAATCATGGCCTAACTACAAAAAGAAGCTTCTCTGGCATTGCTGGTGGGAGGGTATGCACGTAAATATTTAGAAGGCATTTTGGCTACATATTCATTTAACTTAATACCAGTAGAGCCCCCCCCAGCCCACCGGGTCTACTGATATTAAAACCTTCTAGTTGTAGGTTTTAATTTCAGGTTTACAGCACCAGGTACATATTTCTTCCTGTGGAGCAGACTTTAAATCCTATCAGAAAGTGTTTGGTTACCCCTAAAACAATGGTACCCCTGTTACACTGGTGGGAATATCTGGCCTGGCACATTGGAGTTGATCCACAGCTGGTTAAGACCACTGATGATTCTTCTTCCCCAGAGGCCTGAATAACCTCTTATGGCACTAGAATACTGCCCAGCAGGGTGGAAGCTTCCAGATTAGCTTCAGCTTAATTTATCTGTGTGCTGTGTTTCAAATGCATGGTATCTTCAGTAATAGGGTCTTGCTGCCTAGTTCTGGAGAGTGACCAAGAGCAGTGGCAATAGCTCCATTGTTTTGGGAGCTTCTCGGAGCTCCCTGGCCAACAACTTGTCATGAGATATCCCACACCAGCACTGAGGCTTTTCTTCTTCTTTTTTTGTTGTTTTTTTGGTCTTTCTGAGACAGGGTCTCCCTGTAGCCCCAGCTTTCCTGGAACTCACTCTGTAGACCAGGCTGGCCTTGAACTCACAAAGATCCACCTGCCTCTGCCTCCTGAGTGCTAGGATTAAAGGCTTGCGCCACCACGCCCGGCCTTAAGGCTTTTATTTAAAGACCTATGTCTTTGGGAGCAATATTATCCATGCATGTATGATACCACATTCAAACAGAATAATTAAGTAAATATTTTAGTTACTGCATAACTTAGTAGTTTTCTTTTTTTAAATTTTATTTATTTATTTAATGTGTATGAATGTACTGTCTGCATGTAGGTCTGTGCACCCGTGTCCTGCAATGCTGCCTCGGAGGTCAGAAGAGGGCGTCGGATTCCCCTGGAACTGGAGTTCTCCTGGAATTGGAGTTACAGACGGTTCTCAGCTGCCATGTGGGTGCTGGGGATCAAACCCGGGTCCTCTGCAAGAGCAGTTGGTGCTCTTAACTGCAAGGCCATCTCTCCAGCCCCAATTTTCCCTATATTCTAAGTTTTGGTTAATCTACCCTTCCATTCTACCTGGTTTACATAGCGAGCTCCAGGACAGCTGGAGACTAAAGAGAGACCCTGTCTCGAAAAGCCAAAAAAAAAAAAACCAAAATAAAAAATGTGTCCATGTAGCTGGGCGTGGTGGTGCATGCCTTTAATCCTAACACTCAGGAGGCAGAGGCAGGTGCATTTTTGTGAGTTCAAGGCCAGCCTGGTCTACAGAGGGAGTTCCAGGACAGCTGGGGCTACAGGGAGACCCTGTCTCAAAAAAGACCAAAAAAAAAAAAAAAATGTGTACGTGAAAAATAGAAGTTAGGATCCACATATGAGAGAGAATATATAGTGTTTGTCTTTCTGAGTTGGGGTTATCTCACTATGTTTTCCAGATCCATCGATTTTCCTTAAAATTTCATTTTTTCTTAATGGCTGAATAAAATTCTTCTGTGTACATGCACCATGTTTCCATTATCCACTCATCAGTTGGTAGCTATCTGGGCGGATTCCTTTTCCTGGTTACTGTGACTAGGGCAGCAGTGAACATGGATGTGTAAGTGTCTCCCACAGGCTTCATAACGTCACGAGGAGACCCTCCACATTTGCTGCCACCTGGATCAGACAGAGCCCTGGGTCCCAAAGCATTGATGGTGGGTCGTGCTTGCTGTCTGGGCCTGCATCTCTGCCTACACAGCCTCCTCGGTCCCATCAAATCCCACCAGGGACCTTTTCAGCCTTTGTACCCCGGCTTTCAGCAGATGATTTCAAAATCAGTTTGCTTACTGAAAAGTCGAGCACTGTTGACAGTTTCCATACCAAGCCTTTTAAGGGTAGGAGCAGAAGTTGTGCAGAGCCTCCACATGGCATCAGTTGCCCACTCTGTCAATTTGTGGCCTGACTTGTCTTCTGTGTTCCCCATGTGGTCCCCTCCTCCCCCCGATTATTCTGAAGTGACCTGAGGAACTTTCTGTTGACAATGGATAAGTGCCGGACTCACTCCAAGAAAAGATGTGTTTGAACAAAGGTTTCTGGAAGACTTGGAGGACAGCCAGGGCTGACATGGAGAGACCCCTGGGAAGGTGAAAGAGTTGGGGTCACCCAGGGTCCACTCAGGGTCACCAGTATCTTCCCTATATATTCCCTCCAGAAAAACCTAGAAGCAGCTGGTGCCAGGTGGGGATAGCTGTCTGAAGCTCCTCCCATTCCCTCATGTATGGTCCTGGGAGGGAGAGACTGACACCTCTCTGCCTCCTTGATAGTGTGCCAGCCTCGTCTGACCCCAGCTCCAGGAAGAGCGACATCCTGTGGGATGAGCCCACTCTTAGTGGTTAACCTTAAGACCAAGAGGCTGAATGTTTCCTCAGGACTCCACCAGCCGGTTCCTCTCAACAAGAGCTTGGTCCTGGAGGAGCCAGCGGACAAAGGATGCTTTGTTCAGCCATTAGAACAAACACTTCCCCTGGATCTTTACTCCCAGGCTTGAATGTAATATGGGGTGTTAGTTACTCTTTAACAGGCAATTGGATCCTGGCTCTGGAGCTCTTGTGAACTAATTTCCTGCCCAGAACGGATCACCATGGCAGCCCAGGTGATCAGCCAACCGCTCAGTGACTCAGGAGCAGTGGGGGGCTGACCATCACCAGGACTCTGGCAACCAGACACAGTGCCCACTGTGGTCACCCTTGCCCAAGAGGCAGGGGACAAGAGTGAACAAGGGAATATTTACTTTGCCCAGGCAAATAACCTGTCCATTCACCCCTCCCATGTACACAGCCACTTACGAGGAAATCAGTCATCATGAGCTTCTGGTAAGGATGGGCTGTTCAATGTCATTATGTCCAGCCCGAAGGTTCCCACATACCACAGACACCCAAACCTGGAATTCTAGGTCAGGGTTGATGGCTGACATCCTATGATCTGTCAATCTTTAGAGATAAATAGAAGTGCACGAGGGTGGAGGGCGGAGCTCAGTGTCTGGGGTCTTGTCTAGCATGTTCTAGGCCCTGGGCTCTTCCTCCAGCACTAGAAAAAAATGAACAAATGAACAAATGAATAAATGTAAATGTTGCAGAAACTGGAAATTTTACAAGTCCAACTTGAAAAAAAAATCTAGATGTGGATTTCCATGGACAGATAACAAATGGAACTGGGGAAAAAGGAAGTCATCCCCCTCCCTACCTGCTGTTCCCATTGGGAGGCTTCTGCCCCAGGGCAGCAGCTGGTCCACAGTTGGCTAGAGACCTGTGACCTGGCATAAAATACGAGCAGGGCCACCCACTCATCCCTGTGCAGATATTTGGGACAGAGACGAGCGATTCTCCTTGAGGGAGTGAAATGTGTGTGGGTATCATGTGGATGTCACAGAGGCCTCTGCACCCTGGTGTCACCTGCCATAGGAGGGCACAGGAAGGGATCAGGGGACAGGCAGCAGGAAGAAGTGGTGGCAGGGAGCAAGTCAGGAGACCCCCAAGAGGAACAGAGAACCCTCTCCTCAACCTGCTCTGCCTCCATGACCAGCCTTGGTGCTGAGATCCCGGAGGCCCGGGGTGGCCATCTTCTCCAGTTATCACAACCCCGTGTCCAGCCAGTGGATCTGGCTTCTTGAGTCCTTGAGCGAGACCATCTCAAGATGGACTCCACTTCGAGAACTACTACTGGGAGGCTGCAGGCCAGTACTAATTGGATTTGATTGTAAACATTCTATAAAATCAGAGTGAAGAAAAAAGTCCTTCGCCCTCCAGTGACCCTATGGCTGGAGATGCAGGCCCTCTGTACAGAGGCAGAGCCCCTACAATTCTGCAGGGAGGCAGGATGTGGAGATACCTGCAGTGCCTGTGACTTGGGGAGCTCCTCTAAGGGCAACCCACATAGGTTCCGAGGCAATAGCGCCTCTGAAAATGGGGTGAGTTGCAGATCCCCTCTGGCTCCCTGGGTGGGTGCATAGAAGGCTACCGGTGCCTGTTTCAGTAGAAAAGCTACTTGGTTTCAAGGCCAGAGTGGGGACAAACACATAAGCTCCCTCTCTGTCCCTTTTCAAAAGAGAGAAAGCCTGCATTTCTATAGCAGTGTCTCCATTGCAGCCGTGAGAACCTGAGCTGGCCAGGGCAGGCAGCCTCTTTGCTGTCTCCACAGCAGTTCCTTTGTGGGGCAGGAGAGGCAGTGGGCCTCCTGCCAGGCTCCTGGATACTGGAGGACAGTAGTAGGTCCGTCAGATGTTCCCAAGCCTCAGTTTGGGGCTATTGGGTCACTTGAAGGCAGAAGGTGGGAAGAGACTAGAGAAGCCTGTGAATAGATTGCTTCTTCTGCCACCTCTGTGTTTCCGGCTTCGTTTGTTCATAAGGCATCCAGAGCACCAGCAGAAATGACTCTCAGATGACATTCCTGTGCAGGTGGTTTGATGGAACCAAGTAGAAGGGAACAGCCTGCTAAGATAGTGGAGGAGGCAGGAGCAAACCTGGGCAGGGGTTGGGGCTTCTGGTCCTAGTCTCATTCACCCCTCAGGCCCTGGGATCCACCCCCAGGCACTATGTATGCACCCCTAGCTTTCTCCTGGGGTCCACCTGATGCTCCTGGGGTCCACCCCCAGCCTCGGGAGATTACCCCTCAAATCCTTGAGCATATCCTGCTTCCATGCCCCCCATGGTGAGCCCCCCCTCCGCCAACCCAGGGCCTGGGGAACATTACCCTTCCTTCCTCCCCTGAAACTGAGCCCCTCCCCCCGCAGCTTGGCCCAGTGCTGCCTCCCCACCCCAGCCCTTGTAATCTTTTGTATTTTGTCCTGAGTCCATTAAAACAGCCCCTCCCCTGGGCCCGCAAAAGGTGGAGAGTTAGAGGAAGGCACACAAAGTTGACAAGATGTACTGCTGACATGCTGAGAGGTGGATGGATGGAGAGCTAGCCCAGCCAATGGATTAATCCCTTGATGAGTTCATAGCTGTGCTTAGGGTGTGAGGCCTGTTTTTAGGAAGCAGCTCACTAGGATGTGTCTTTGAAGGGTGTATCTCGGTCCCGGCCACTTCCTAGGTCTGCTTCCTGGCAACCCTAACATGAACAGTTTTCCTGTCATTTCCTTCTACCATTGTCTGCCTTACCACAGGCCTGAAAGCAGTGGGGCCAGCTGACCACAGACTGACACCCCTGAGCTGTGAGCCAATGTGGATCTTTCTTTAAGCAGATTTTAAGTTATTTTAAAAATTATTATTATTATTAGGTCTCTTTTGAGACAGGGTCTCCCTGTATCCCTAGCTATCCTGGAACTATGCAGACCAGGCTGGCCTTGAACTCAAAGATCTGCCTCCTGAGTTGGGATATTTTGATTATTTTTATGTGTATGAGTGTATTGCCTACATGTATATAAGTGGACCCATGTTGGGGCCACTGGAATTGGAGTTAGGGATGGTTGTTAGACACCATGTCGGTGCTGGGAATCAAAGCTGGGTCCTCTGCAAAAGCAGCCAGTGCTCTTAACCACTGAGCCATCTCTCAGGCCCCCTTTCTCAGTTATTTTGTGACACCAACAAATATTAATAGTTTTAAACTACAAATTCAGTTTTTTTAATAGAGTGTAGACAATCTATACAGAAACCTGGGATCCCAAGGCCAAGTAGGAAGCAGTTTATTTGTATCAGTATAGTACCCGAGAGATTTTTCTACAGCAGGGCCCTGAACAAAGAAAAGCTTAGCCTTTTATGCCCCATGTACAGTTCAGCTTGTCCGTTTCCCATATATGGTAACACACATCCTGACTGGGTGCCCTGTGCGACAAGGTCATGATGGGTGGATCTGGGTATGTGCACTCAGGCACAGGCCACACTGCACTTCTTTTTCTTTGTTCTGGGGGGGACTCCTGACCTAACAGGACTATTGAGGCTATTCATTCCTTCTTTTGCTTTTAATAATTACAGCATAGGTATGGAGTCCGATGGCTTGTGAGGGCCAGTCTGCTCCACGAAGTCAGTTCTGACAGCCCTTTCGTTTAGTAGCAAGTGCCTTTATCTGCTGAGACAGCTGGCCAGCCTAGATATTTCTTCCTAAGTGAGATTTGGTATTTTGTGTCTTAAAATGAATCTGACTCATTTCTTATGTCCTGTAGGATTTACTGGCACAAAGCTGTTTGTGACATCCCCTTGTTGTTCTTTTAATTTATATTTTTGCTACTAAGGCATGAACCCAGGGCCACGAGTGTGCTGGGGGGCACTACCAGTGAGTATCACCCCATCATTATCCTTCAATGTCTGCAGAATCTTTATCAATAGCTTTCTCATTCCTGATATTGTGTTTTCTCTGATTATCAGTCCGGCTAGGGGTTTACCATTGTATTGACCTCAAAGAACCAGCTTTTATGTTCATTGATCTTTCTCTATTGTTTCTGTGTTCACTGAACCAGTTTATCATTATCATTTCCTAGCTCTTGTTTTGTACAGAATTTGTTCTTTTCTAGCTCTTTTTTCTTCAGCGCTGGGGATTGAACCTAGGGTCTCATAAAGAGCAGACAAGCATTCTACCAGCTCAGTTCCTATAGTATTTTTAAAATTTACTTTTCTTTACAGATTCTTGTCTCAATCTCTAGTCTACCTAAGCAGGTTTAAACTGACCTAGTAGAGTCTGGGCTAGGCAACAGTGTCCTGGAGGTAGATTCTGTGAGATTGGTTGCCTTTAAACTGATTAGCCCTGAAGCACAAATTATATCAACTTTCTGCCCTGGCTAGAGAAAGCAGCAGCTCACTGGGCCTCCCCTGCTGCACTGAGCCTGGTCCTTCAACGGCCTGGCCAGGGACTAACAAAGCAGTAGTCTCATTTCCTTGATGTTAGTTTTAGTGGAGGATTTAAAAATTTTTTTGTCTTTTTTTTTTTTTTGAGACAGGGTCTCCCTGTAGCCCCAGCTGCCCTGGAACTCATTACGTAGAGGAGGACGGCCCTGAACTCAGATTTTTATTTTATGTATATAAGTGTTTTGCCTACATGTATGTAAGTGTACCACGTGTCCATGGAAGCCAGAATAGTGTTGGATTCCTGAAACTGGAGTTAGGAACAGTTGTTACCCAATCTTAACTGCTGAGCCTCTTTATAGCCCCTTAGTAGAGGATTTTTTTTTTTTTTTTGTCTGAGACAGGGTCTCCCTATAGCCCCAGCTGGCCTGGAACTTATTATGTATTGGGCTGGTCTTGAACTCACAGAGATCTGACTGCTTCTGCTTCTTGCATGCTAGGATTAAAGGTATGTACCACCATGCCTGGCTAATAGAGGAATTTTTACATACACTCACTGAAGATATTCCCTATTGTATTTTCCTTATTTTTTATTTTTGAGACACAGTCTCCTTGAAGCCCCAGCTGGTCTGGCTGGATCATACTATGTAGACCAGGCTGGCCTTGAACTCATGGGAGATATGCCTGCCTCTGCTAGAATCTAAGGCCTGGGCCACCAGGCTTGGTGGCTTCTTATTTTATCTTACCCAAAGCTAGCAAATGTAACCAAAAAAAGTGAGATAAGGTCTGGTTTTATTGGTAGGACTGGCCAGGTGAGTCCAGCCTGGGCTATAATACTAAGACGCTGTTTTGAAAAAAACCAATGAACTTAAAGAAAAATGTAAAAATAAAACAAAACAACCCAAACTCTAAGCCAACAAAAACAAACAAACAAACAACAAACAACCCCACCCCAGAATCAACTTGGCCTGACCTTAGATATCCTATCAGGAATAAAAAGGAAAAGCCAGGGCTGGAGAGATGGCCCAGCGGTTAAGAGCGCCGACTGCTCCTGCAGAGGACCCGGGTCCGATCCCCAGCACCCACATGGCGGCTGAGAACCGTCTTTAACTCCAGTTCCAGGGGAATCTGACATCCTCCTCTGACCTCTGCGGCACTGCACCAGGCGTCACACCTCACATCTGTAAACCCAGCACTCAGGAGGCTGAAGCAACTTGGGCTACATAGTGAGTTCCAGCTCATCCCGGTTTAGCGTGAGACTTTCCCTTCCAAAAAATATATAAATCATGCCCCTTTCCTCCTGTGCAGTACAGTTCCAGGGGCACAGTCGTCCATGCTCTCATCCACAAAGCGGCCAGGGTAACCATTACTTGGCCACATTCTGGCTCCACCTAGAGGCCAATTTTGGTATAAGACTTGGTTTCCAAAGCCTGGGGAACGCAGACTGTATCATTTGTTTTGCTGACAACTAGTTGGTTCTGGACAGGTAAATTAAAAATTCTGGGGCTGGAGAGATGGCCTAGCGGTTAAGAGCACCGACCGCTCTTGCAGAGGACCCGGGTTCGATCCCCAGCACCCACATGGCAGCTAATAACCGTCTGTAACTCCAATTCCAGGGGAATCCGACGCCCTCTTCTGACCTCTGAGGCATTGCACGACATGAGTGCACAAACCTATATGCAGACAGTACATTCATACACATAAAAAATAAATAAAATAAAATAAAATTCTGGGCTAGAAATGGTGGTAGATGCCTTAATCCCAGCACTGGGGAGGCAGAGGTAGGTGGATCTCTGGGAGTTCAATGCCAGCCTGGTCTACAAAGTGAAATAGCTCTAGGCCAGCCAGGGCTGTAGAGTGAGGCCCTGTCTTAAAAACAAAGCAAGCAAACAAAAAACATTTAAAGTTATTATTTTTTTTTGTTTTGTTTTGGTCTTTTCGAGACAGGTTCTCCCTGTAGCCTCAGCTGTCCTGGAACTCACTCTGTAGACCAGGCTGGCTTTGAACTCACAAAGATCCACCTGCCTCTGCCTCCCCAGTGCTAGGATTAAAGGCATGTGCCACCATGCCCGGCTTAAAGTTATTTTTTATTTAAAAATTTTTTTTGGTGGAAACAGGGTCTCCATATAGCCCCAGATGGCCTGGAACTTGCTATGTAGACCAAGGCTGGCCTTGAACTCACAGATATCCACCTGTCTCTGGCTCCCTAGTACTGTGTATGAGTATATTACTTACATGTATATAGGTACATCCAGTCTGAAGAGGGCATTGGATCCCCTGGAACTGGAGTTACTGATGGTTGTTAGCTGCTATGTGGGTGCTAGGAATCAAACCTGGGTCCTCTGCAAGAGCAGCCAGTGCTCTTAACCACTGAGTCATGTCTCCAGCCCCCTAAAGTTTTATTATATATTTATTTATAGCCAAGGCTGACTTCCAACTTGTGATCCGCTTGCCTCTGCCTCCAGAGGGCTGAGGCTATAAGTGTGTGCCACAAAAGGCTTAGCACATCGAGTTCTGTCTCTCATCCATCTCTCCAGATGCAGTGGAGGTGCTGGCTCAGGGTGGAGTTCTACTCCACATGGGCAGAACTAACTTACTCTCACCACAGTAAGTAAAGGAACCTTTCTTTAGGTAGTCATGGGGGAAGAGCACTACCCAGCCTTTGCGAGCACCAGTGGGGAGGCAGACATACCCACCTGTTTCTTTCTGGTCTTCAACATGTCCCTTAGAGTCCTCCCTGGGCCAGCACTTGGTAACTCAGACAGCTTTGCTATCGTACTCCTTCAGCCTGTTTCCTCTGCTGGAAGGTCTACACTTCATTAAGTTCTAAGGATGACCAAATGCACCAAGCTGTGTAGTACACAGCTAGCATCCGTGAACATTGGTAACTGTCAAGTGGTCAGGGCTGTGGGCCTGTTCTCCATGTGATCAGCCATTTCTTTTTCTCTCTCTTTTTTTTTTTTTTTTGGTCTTTTTGAGACAAGGTCTCCCTGTAGCTCTGGCTGTCCTAGAACTCACTCTGTAGCCCAGGCTGGCCTTGAACCCACAGAGATCCGCCTGCCTCTGCCTCCCAAGTGCTAGGACTAAAAGCGTGCGCCACCACGCCCGGCCTCTTTTTCTTTTTAAAAATATTTATTTTTATGTGTATGAGTGTATTGCCTGCATGTGTGTGCGAAAGTGCACCCATGTTGTACAATGCCTGCAGAGGTCAGAAGAGGGTGTCGGACCCTCTGGAACTGAAGCTACGAATGGTTATCTGCCATGTGGGTACTGGGAATTGAACGTGGGTCATCTGCAACAGTAGCCAGTGCTAGTTATGGAACCATTTCTCCAGTCCTTATTAGCCATTTCTAGGACCTGGTCCAGGTATCAAGCATGTCCTGGGAACTTAGAAATACAAGTTGTCAGCCGGGCGTGGTGGCACACTCCTTTAATCCTAGCACTTGGGAGGCAGTGGCAGGTGGATCTTTGTGAGTTCAAGGCCAGCCTGGTCCATAGCCTGAGTTCCAGGCTAGCTGGGGCTACAGGGAGACCCTGTCTTGAAAAAAGACCAAAAAAAAAAAAAAAACAAGTTGTCAGGCTCTTTGCCAGACCAATGTATGAGACACATGGAGCTGAGTTCCCAGCACCACAGCAGCTAACAAGTCTGAAAGTCCAGTTCTGGGGGAATCCAATGCCCTTTTCTGCTTCTGCAGGCATGACATGGTGCACTTATGTATGCAGGCAAAATACACTCATACACAAAAAATTTTTAATTAAAAATTTTTTTTATGTGTATGAGTATACTGTCTGCATGTAGGTTGGTGCACCCATGTTGTGCAATGCCTTGGAGGTCAGAAGAGGGCATCAAATTCCTCTGGAACTGGAGTTAAAGATGGTTCTCAGCGGCCATGTAGGTGCTGGGAATAGACCTTGGGTCCTCTGCAAGCGCAGTTGGCACTCAACCGCTGAGCCATCTCTCCAGCCCCACAAAAAATTTTTAAAAAGTGGTATGTGCATGCTCAAGAGGTCAGAGGATAACTTCTGATAGTTTCTGCATATGGATCCTAGGGATCACACTTGGGTTGACAGACTCCATGGCAAGCACCCTTAACTGCTGGGATCACACTTGGGTTATCAGATTCAGTGGCAAGTACTCTTAACTGCTGGGGATCACACTTGGGTTATCAGACTCAGTGGCAAGCACCCTTAACTGCTGGGATTACACTTGGGTTGTCAGACTCAGTGGCAAGCACCCTTAACTGCTGGGATCACACTTGGGTTGTCAGACTCGGTGGCAAGCACCCTTAACTGCTGGGGATCACACTTGGGTTGTCAGACTCGGTGGCAAGCACACTTAACTGCTGGGATCACACTTGGGTTGTCAGACTCAGTGGCAAGCACCCTTAACTGCTGGGGATCACACTTGGGTTATCAGACTCAGTGGCAAGCACTCTTAACTGCTGGGGATCATACTTGGGTTATCAGACTCAGTGGCAAGTGCCCTTAACTGCTGGGATCACACTTGGGTTGACAGGCAAAGAATTTTATTTCTGTACGTGTGTGTGTGTGTGTGTGTGTGAGAGAATATATGCACTCATGTGTGTGAGAATATATGCACTCGTGTGTGTGTGTGTGTGTGTGTGTGTGTGTGAGAGAGAATATATGCACGAGAGAGAGAGAATATATGCACTCATGTGTGTGAGTGCCCACCGAGGCAAGAAGAGTGTGCTAGATCCCCTGGATTGGAGTTGAGCCATCTGATGTGCGGGCTCGGAGCCGAATTGGATCTTCTGTACAAGCAGCAAGTTCTCTTAACCTCAGAGTCATTTCTCTAGCCTCTGTCCATTTCTGAATGTTAGCCTTCTTTTCCTTTGAGACAGGGTTTCAATATGTAGCTCAAGCTGGTATGAATTTGTTGCTTAGCCCAGGCTGGCCTTGAACTTGTGATCCCATTCAGTTGAGATTAGTGGTGTGTTACACCACATCTAGCTCGTGCTATCTCACTTCAGCATTTCACAACTTAATGTTTTCCTCCTCTTCCTCCTTTTACCCTCATAATTGTAAGATAGCACTTAATGATTAACATTATCATTTCCCAAATATGAAAACAGGAGCCAGGAGGTCAGATAGGCAGCCAAGCCATTTAACAAATATGTATGGGGTACTGGAATTTGAGCTGAGCATCTAGATCCTGACCACCAAGCCTTAGGGGAACAAAGACCTTGCTCCGCACTCCTCAAGTTTCCTAGGGAGGCGGCTCTGAGAGGTTCTGAGGTGCCTGCAGCATTGTAGATGACCTCAGGAACAGAGAGCAGTACCCACGGGCAGTGCTGCGTCTCACAGGTACATTTATTGATGCCACATAGTAAATGGTACTTAGACAAGTGTACAGTGATGCCCCATGTTCCCAACTAACACAGCTTGCTTAATTTACAGGCCGACTGGAGGTTCATCTCGAGGGTACTCAGGGATCCAGTTAATGATGACCATGACCATGAGCAGGTGTGGAACCTGTTGAAGAAGATGCAATTTAAGAAGGAGGGAACAGGATGTAGTGTGCCCTGTACATACCAAGTCAGAAAATATAACTTTTTAAAAAATTTTTATTTATTTATTTATTTATTATTTATTTATTTTTTTGGTCTTTTTGAGACAGGGTCTCCCTGTAGCCCCAGCTGTCCTGGAACTCGCTCTGTATACCAGGCTGGCCTTGAACTTACAAAGATCCGCCTGCCTCTGCCTCCCAAGTGCTAGGATTAAAGGCGTGCGCCACCACGCCCGGCTATTTTTTTTTTTTAATTTTTTTTAAAAATTTATTTCTGTATGTGTATGAATGTACTATCTTGGCATGCAAGTTTGTTGCACCCGTGTCGTGCAATGCCGCGGAGGTCAGAAGAGGGTCTCGGATTCCCCTGGAACTGGAGTTCTCCTGGAACTGGAGTTTCAGACGGTTCTCAGCCGCCATGTGGGTGTTGGGGATCGAACCTGGGTCCTCTGTAAGAGCGGTCTGCGCTCTTAACCACTAGGCCATCTCTCCAGCCCCAATTTTTATTTATTTTTGTATGTGTATGAATGTACTGTCTGCATGTAGGTTTGTGCACCCATGTTGTGCAATGCCGCGGAGGTCAGAAGAGGGTCTTGGATTCCCCTGGAACTGGAGTTCTCCTGGAATTGGAGTTGCAGATGGTTCTTAGCCGCCATGTGGGTGCTGGGGATTGGAGTTGCAGACGGTTCTTAGCCGCCATGTGGGTGCTGGGGATCAAACCCAGGTCCTCTGCAAGAGCAGTAGGTGTTCTTAACCGCTAGGCTATCTCTCCAGCCCCCAGAAAATATAACTTTTTAATTACTATTATTTTATGTATATGAGTGTATTGCTTGCATGTTGGTGGGTGTTCCCATGTCATACAATGCCTGATGAGATCAGAAGAGGGTGCGAATCCCCTAGAACTAGAGTTATGGAACAGCTGACAGCCGCCATGTGGGTGCTGGGATTCAAACCTGGACCCTCTGCAAGAGTAGTCAGCACTCTTAACCACTGAGCCATCTCTCCAGCCCATAAATGATAACTTTCAATGCTAAAAAAAAAGAAAGGGGGATGTCTTCTGTGTGAAACACTCAGCACAGTTAAGGTCCCCTCCCCAAAATGCAGGGAGCCAGTCCTGGCTCTGTTTAGTCTCAGATGACATAGGTTTCACTCCCCTCTAGAACAGAGGGAAGAGACACCTGCTACTAAGGGATACATTTGCAAGGGGCATTCTAAAACACACCAAAATGTCACTTCCTATTCTGAAGTATTTCCACTTTGCAACCAAATCATGTATCAATTTAAAGACAACTTGTCTCGGAAAGATGTCTTTCACTTCCCAACCACTTCAAGAAGCAAAAATCTTACCTTTCAAAGCTTTACTTTTTTTATCTAAAACAAAAAGAAAAAAATCAGTTATATCAATGCCTTGCAAAAGAGCCTTTAATTAATCAGTCAACACTTAGCTAAAGGCTTCGTAGGTACGTAAAGCACTACAGCAAGCTTCCAGAAAGCAGCTGTAATGGACTTCATTCTTTCACAGTGTATCATGTACTTTGTTCACACTTCCCCACTACCCCCACTTTCCCCTTATGTCTTCTGTCCCCCATTAGCCCCTCTTTTACTTTGATGTCATGCATATAATGTGTGTCAATATGTACTCTTTGTCTGAGTCTGGCTTATCACATTTTACATGATTTCTCATTCTACCCATTTATCTGCAAATGACATATCTTTCTTCTTTTATGGCAGAATAAAATTTCATTTGCAGTATATTACATTTTCTTCAGTCTAAACTCTCCAAACAGTAATTATGGATACTTTATATGGTATTTTCTCTTTTGGTCTTTTTGAGACAGGGTCTCCCTTTAGTTCCAGCTGGCCTAGAACTCAGAGATCCGCCTGCTTCTGCCTCCTGAGTGCTGGGATTAAAGGCGTGAGCTACCACACTGGCTACGGTATTTTCTTTATTCATTCATTTGTTGATAAACATCTAGGCTGGCTTCATATCTTGGCTATTTTGAATGTTGCTGCAATAAACATGAATGTGCAAGTATCTCTGTGGTATAATGTCTCAGATCACCTCGGGTGTGGTATAGTGGGATCCTATGGAGGAACCTCTACACTGTCCTGGCTGCACTAGATTGCATTCCCACAAGCAGCAAGTGCGTGCTCCTTTGCTGAGCATGCTTGCCAGCATTTGCCTAACTGATGGTCAGCATTCTGGCTTGATGCTTTCTCAATGTAGTTAAAAAACTCATTGTGTGTGTGTGCACATGCACTACAGTGAAAATGTGCAGGTCAGAGGACAACTTATGGGAGTTGGCTCTCTCCTTCCACTAGGGGGACTGAACTCAGGTCATCAGCTTGGCAGCAAGTATGTTTACCCACTGACCCATTTTGCCAGCTATCAATGCAGTTCTGATTTGCATTTTCCTGATGGTTAAGGCTGTTGGACATCTTTTCACATATTTACTGGTCACATGTCAAGAAGTGACAGTTCATACAAAGATGCTCCATGATTTTTTTGAGATCTCCTGACCCCAGCGGCAGGTGCCAGGGCGCGGGCTGAAGAGCACCCCCCCCCCCGCCAACTGAGATTATGAAGAAGGATCTGAAGGAGACAAGCAAAGCACGCCTTCAACACAGTGAAGAGGCATTTAGGACTCACATTGGAATACAGGCAAGGAGAAGCCCATATGCCAGGATCACGAAGAAGAGACTACACTGGAAAGGGGCAGGATAATCCCACGCCAAGCTTTACCAACCCTATGGAAAAAACAAAAAAAACAAAAGATTGGCTCCCATGAAGTGGTGGCTAAGTGGCCTTTCCATTCCTTAACAGTAGTCTTTGGTTCTTTTTTTGGGGGGGGTTCTCACTACGTATACTGAGCTGAACACTCAAGAGATCCACCTACCTCTGCCTCTTGAGTGCTGGGATTAAAGGCACACTCCACCATGTATGTACTCAGTAATGCATGAGTGGACCTTATTTATGCTCCACTGAAACAAAAGCCATCTGGTAATTCCTCTCCAAATTTCATTATGAAGGGTTTTTTGAGATAGAGTCTCATGTAGCCCAGGCTGGACTCAAACTCACTACACAATCAAGGATAATCTTAACTGCTTATTCTCCTGTCTCCCAGCTGGGATTTTAGGCATGAACCACCAGGTGTGGCTTTCATAAGGAAAACTTCAAATACCCCTAACAACTGAAAAAGTACAATAAAAGCAGTGAAGTACTGTTCACTGCAATACTATCCCCTAGCATATTTTAGGCCCGTCTCCTGAAATGGACACCCGCTATGTATCTGAAACACCAAAGTCACACCTTTGACAGCTCACATTTCTCTGATCTCAAGGTCTTGATGAGCAATTCCCATCCCCAAAGTCTTTCATGGCTAGCCCACAGCCTCACACACCACTGAAGGACTGTTGCATATGCTTAGTTGGATGTCATAATTCTAGCACTCTTGGGGGGGGGGGG